>VDFB02073051.1:0-46746 GCA_007258455.2 Sequoia sempervirens
TGCAAAGTGTTGGGGGCATTTAGTCCTCCCTTCCATGTTGACCCAATTTTTTATTTTTTTTTTCATTTTCCCTTCTTCAAATGGTCTGATATAGTACAAGGTTGATGACAATTCACTCATATATTATTATATCTATATGTCTATATTTATGAGCAACTCTGACCTCAAAATATCAAATCCCCCTCTCTTGTTCATTATTTTATCATTTATCCTTTTGTTTTGTCTTTCTCTCCTCTTTGCTTGTTTTGTGATGTTGTGGTGCTTATGTGTTGTCCCTCACGTGTGCGATAACATTCGCATGATTACATCTTGCCATGTTCCATGGGCCACAACATCACTATCATTCTTTATTTTCTCTCCTTAGGATGTCACATGCCTTTGTGTTCAACACGCACCATCCTAAGGGGGCTATCATAAAGCTTCAATTTTCAAAAGGTGTATTCGGTGGCCAATGAATCCCTTCTTGAGAATCTCTATTTTTCAAAAATCACATTCTTCAACATAGATCCCTAGATGAATATTTCTTTCATCACATATTTGTAAGATAGAATCTAAACTTTCCCTTGTGAGGGATCATTCCTTGTTTCAAGTTCCTTGATGAAATGAATATTTTAGAAGGAATCCTTGATGCTAGAATCATTTGCAAAAAAAATCTCTCATTTCAAAAAAGTTATTTCACTTTCAAACTGAGTGTCCCTTAAGTGGACTCCTTTTCTTTTGAAGGGTTCTCGAGGGACCCCTTTGAAATCTCTTCCTTCAATTGTTGATTATCTGCATGACTATTTGCTTGTATGCCTGTGTGGCTTCTCTTTTATCTAACATGTTTTATCTATGAATTAACATGTTGCTTTTCAATCAACCTTGTAGAACCAAGTACTTGTAAAGCCCCATAAAACTCTATGAAGCCTCTTACATCTCTTACATCTAGCTTCCTTCAGGACTAAGTACCTAGGGGGCACCTCCTTTGCAATTTTGAGGACCTATGAAGCACTTACATCTTGCGGGATCTCTTTTTTCAATTCTGTAGCTTTGAGGACCTATAGATCCTTTTGTTCAACTTTCGTAGGTCTACGGATATGCGAAACATTTTGTTCAACTCTCCTTGGATATGAGGACTTGTGGATCTAGCTTCTCTTTCTACACTTTCGAGTGGGTCATATTGCGATTTACTTCCTCGACGATTTAGGTATACATTTCTAAAATATTTCGATCTACTTTACTTCACATTCGGTAGCACATATGCTCACTAAAGTGGGGGAAAAATGTAATGGAGTGAATTTTCACCCCTCGTAAATTACCCATTTTCATCCCCTCACCTTAGAAAAATTAATCTCGACAATGCTTTTCCACCTCATCCATTCTACTTCCACCCACTTGGCGACTGTTTGTAGTGACAGTGGGGGAGTTTTTGTTGGGGACACTAGCATGGCATGCTACTGTCCTGATAGGATTCCCACCTCTGGAATCCGCAGAGGCGTTACACTTCTCCATTGGTGAAAAATAGTAACACCCCTACACCCTTGACCGACCTCTAACGACTCTTTTGGGATGCTATTCACTTCAAAACAATTCATTCTTTATTATATTGAATCCTCTACACACTTCTTCAAGCTTCTTCACTCTCACTTCATGTTTCTAAACACTCCTTGAGCATTTTTCATTGCATTCTCCATCATTTTTAAAGATCTAAGGCGTTATTCTGCTAGATTTCACTCTCGTTGTTGAGACAAAGGTCGCACCTTCAAGCTTGTGAGCTCACATCTCCCTTCACGTGCTCGAGGGCACCTTGTTTGGGAGGTGATATCCACTTTACTTAGCATTGTCATTTGATTTAGTAGCATAACGTTGTTTCCATTGCTTGGAATATTTCTTTCCATACTTTCTTTATCATAATTTTTCTATCTCGTGGCTATTCTTGGTGTCCATGTAGGTGGGAACACCAAAAAAAGGGGTTTGACTATAGCAAGCCCAAAAATAGTCCCAACATTTTTCCCCATTCTACTGTGTGTAGGTTTTACGTTCATGTGGAGCTTATGGGAGGTTGGACCAATCTTGAGTTTGATTTTCTACCAACTTTCACTCTTGTCAACTTATCTTTTCTAGTTAAAGTATTCTTCTTGATTTCCTAACATTTTGGCTTCTTTATGCTTTCTGTCGTTACATAAAACTCTATTTTTCAGGTTGTAGTTAGTTCCCCTCTAAGTTTTAATTGTATTCCATACTCTCTATCTATACAAATGCTAGTGCCCGAAACAGGACGCCAACGTGCTGCGCTATCGTCCATCTTTTGTGTTGGGGTCCTTTGGTTGAGAGCTACCGGGGTGTTAGTTTCAACTCAAGAATTAGCTCATTTGGTTCCCTAAACCTCTCAAGTTGATAGAAGGATAGTGGAAAATTAATAGCCCTTCCATTTCACCCTCTTGTAATATTAAACTTACCATAAACAATCCTTAATGCGAGGTAGATCAAGACAATTGATCATTCTAGACCCTCTTGTGACCTGAGGTCCTAAGCGTTCGGTCCCCCTCATCTACAAAGGGGTATCTTGGTGCAAGAGGATACAATCGTTGATAACCATGAGAATCATGTTTTTCCCTCTCTCAATACCTCTCCTACTTGGGGAAGATATCTTGGCACAAGAGGATATAATAATTGATATTAAAATTGTTTACATAAATGAAGATTCAAAAGTGACATTAGATTCCCCAACGATAGAAGATCACCAATAAGTAGTTAACTCGGTTTAAATTATAAAACCATAATTGATTATTGAATTTCCTCTCATTATTGGACCTCCCTCTAAACCTCCTCTCATTATAGGACCTCAAAACCTCATGGCCATATCCTATACTTTGTAAAATAACCCACTCAAAGTAATCATGTGCACCAAGATGTGTTAGGTCGCAACCAAGTTATCATGCAGTTGCTCACACATATACCACTCAAAATAATAAACAACCAAAGAAAATGACAACCTCCATTCCATTTCCTCAACCATATCCTCCCTGCACCAGCTTGTCTCCCTCTACCTATTGGTAAAGTGTATGATTTTTTGAGCAACTTTGTAATACTCCAACCAAGATCTCTCTTTGGAACTTAATTCAAATTTCACCTACATACCACGGGATGCTCCAAGAGGCTTTGCAGAAGATTGGTATCTCATGTTTTGTCAAATTGAATGATATAGCAACCTTGTTTGATTATATGTAGGCAACAAAGTTGGATATTACATTCCTTCAACATGAATTACCTCCCACTGAGGTTAAAAACCAACATGAGGCTCTTATGATATTGGTTTTCATTAATAAAACTGGGATGAGATGTACACTCTTATTGATAATGGGTCATGTCTTAATTTATAGCATTGATCTTCTAGATAAACTTAGTGTGGATAGTAATCTCATAAAACCTGACAATCTTGCTATTCGTGGCTTTGATAATGTTGGTAGGCAACCATTGGGGACAATCACACTACCTGTTAAGGTAGGATCTATAATTTTTCCTACCCTTATCCATGTCATGCTGAAACCTATTTCATACAATCTTCTCCTCAATAGACCATGGATTCATGCCATGAAGGGAGTATCATCCACTCTGCACCATGAGATAAAGTATGAATATAATAACAAGATACATACGGTTAAAGTGGATGCAAATAGTTATAATTTAAAAGTTGAAGCTGAGCATAACACTTCCAACTCTCTTAGTACTTTGATTCCATCTTCAAAAGAGGAGCTATCACCTTCCAATGATAATGGTACTATTGATGATTCAATTGGTGTTCATTAGATTTTACACCTCGTTTTATGGGGAGTCTAAAATCTCACCATTGAAATCTGAAGAGTCGAAGGTTTGTTTCAATTGATCAGCACAATCCAATACAGATGATTATCACGATATTGCTTCATCTTTAAACACATGATTTGGTGATGATTGGGGTTCATTAGATTTTACACCCTCCTTTGTGGGAGAGTATAAAGTCTCACAATCTCAACCTAAGGAGTCTTGTGTTTTATTTGTGTAATCTTGTTCTACATCAACAAATCCAAAAATGTCATCCCATGAAGGTGATGGGGGCTCTTTATCTTTTGTCCCTCATGTGTTGGAAATGTCTAAAAAGGATTTTCATTCTTGCAAAATAATCTATTCTTCTCATAGGCATTTAGACAAGACCTCCATTTGAGTTGGAAAAGTGTTATGGGCTTGGATTTAAAATTCTTTATAAAAGCACAAATATAATGAAAACATGAAACAAGGAGTTAAGGATCATGTGGAGTCTATGTTGTACCTTTCTAAAATGGGTTTAGGTTTCCAACCTTCTCCTTCATCTACATCTCATCCTCCATCATCTACTATATTTAAAACCTCATATGGTAAATGAGCAAGATTTTCTTCACAAGAAAAAAATAGTCTCTTACACCTTTATTGGAGCGAGAGAATATTTTGTCAAGGCTTCTCAAAACGCACTTGATTACTCTTCCTCCTCCCAACACGTAATTTTTTTTATAAAAATAACTCATTTTGTGCATATCATCTAGTGCATGATCATTCCACCAATGAATGCCAGGCTTTGGGTAATAAAATACTGCTCTTCCATAACCTAATCATTCTAAAGAATAAAATTTTCTTCTATGGTGTTGCTCCTCACTATGTGACATTTGTAGCTTCATATGTTTTCTCATTGCCATTCATGGTGGTATAATTTTAAGTGCAACCATATTTCTTTCTATGGTAGCAAAATGATAATCTCTTGTATGGTTGTCTTTGCCTTTACATTTGGGGGGTAAGGACAACTAGTTTTGGGAGGTGTGTATTTTTTTCAAGGATCCCCTCTTCCCCTTCTTTTCCTTAAAATATCAACATAGCAAGTATATTGACATTTTAAGGGGGGGCATGTATCACCCTATCCATTTCATTGGCATCTTGTGAGCTTTGAATTATCGACATACCCCCTTGGTGGTGGTGTTATTTATAATGCTCCTTGAGGCGTGGCTATCAATTCATCCCCTATGATGTTGGGCATTGATTTGTCCCCTGTGATATTAAACTTTTATGTGCTCCTTGGGGCACGATTGGAAAAGTAGTCCATGGATTTGGCATAATGAAACTTGTTGATTCACAAACTTGAACATTTTACATGGCCACCTAGCATAACACAACTTGCTTGCTAGTGGAGCCGTGCATTTCATGAGTGATATAGCATAATATAGGTTGCTAATCCTTATGAGAGCACCATTTTGTCTAGCACATTCGATGTATGATGTTTGGTATTTGAGACAAATTTAAGACTGACATCTCTTTACCTTACCAACTCAAATCCTTTTTAGAGTACTAACCTTGTGTTTTTATTGTTTGTCTTATGTTTTCTATGTGTCTACTTTGTGTCTTTGACATGTTTACTTTGTGTATGGTATTGTGTTTGCCTTGTGTCTTCTGCATGTTTTCTTTGTGTCTTCATTGTGTTTACATTGTGTCTTTTTTAGATTATATTTTCATCATGTATGCTTTGTGTTTGTGATGTTGCATTGCACCTCATGAGTGTGTTCCTTTGTATTTACATTGTTGTGCCATAGGATCTTGAGTTTGAGGGCTAGTATATCCCATAGATTTATGTTGTCCTATCTCTTAAATGTCTAGATAAATGAACCCTTCTTGACTTATCCTTACTTTATTGTGAGCATGAGTGTAAGTTCATACTCTCACTAAAGTGGGGGCTAAATATAGCATTGTAAATTCTTACCCTTGATAATTTCACAATAGGTTTAGCTCCTCCCTATGTGCTTGGACCTAATTGTGCTTAAAATTTGCCCATTTTATTATTTCTTTCCAAAAATCAAGATTAAATTGAAAATTATCACTTAATGTTTGTTTACTGATATTCATGGCCCCAAAATAAGTCTGGACTAGGGTGCTCAATGCCCTTGTCCAACAATTTTTGGTTCAATTTAAAATATGTCAGTGTCAACATTTTAACCTTTAAAAATCCAATTCCATTTGTCAACTATCTATATTTGATTTTTGAGAAATTAAAGAATTGCATATAAATTAAAGTCTTTTTCACCATTTGAAATCCTAGAAAATATATTGAAAAAATTGAGCATTCTAAAATCAATCAAGGCAATTTAGAGGAAGAATTAGTAGTACCATTACAATGCTATCATCAATCAAGATCATGTTTGCAAGACATTAGGAAGAAGGCAACAATTATATGCAAGGAGCTATTGTGATCAATCATGTCATTTTCATGAAGATGTATGAGTTATCCTCTACATGCTAGCTACAACAATCTATTAATTATACTTTATGAACTAACCTTTTGTAGGTCTATCAAGCAATCGAGGCATCCACCAATCAATATTTGTGGAAATTTGTGGTGTGGCATCACTTCATCAAGGATTTCACATCAAGGTAACATTGTTATTTATCATTTATCATTTCAATCAGTTATTATTATTATTATTATTATTATTATGTTCTCTACTTGACCTAGGGTATGCCATCTTGATCATCATCAATCATTGTACGTGGAGGTAGAAATACCAAAATAGGGTTTGATTTAGGAAAGCCCCTATACAACACAAGCTTTCCCTCTTTTTTCATGTGTGTAGGTCAGATCTAAAAGTTTCAACAAAAGATAGTCACAGGAAACACAAAACAAACTACAACTTATATTTCAAAACTTTTAGATCTCGATAGGAAGCATCTCAATCTAGGGTACCCAACGCTCCTATTCCTAAAATTTAGCCTCAAATTTTAGTCAAAGGTTCTTCTTTGTATCTCATTCTAAAATTTGAAACTATTTGTGGTTTTCCATTTCCATATGCATGATAAATTACATTTTCAAACTTAGGGTTACATGCCAAATAGGCTTATTAAAACATCCATCAAATTTATCATCCCTACAACTCAAAAAGGAAACTCTAAGAGATTGGCTCTCCCTTGTAGCAACAAGCTAATCGTGAACCCTAGTTAATTTTGTGTCCCAATGTGAAGTCAAGTGAAAAGGAAGCTAATTCTAGTTAGATCTAGGATCACTTTTCCTACATCACAACTATGATAGTAGGTATCCCTCTTTTTCTTTGGATAGAGATTTCTTATTTTTAATTTATCGTCAGAGTTGCACTATCTTGATGTGGACCTTGATAAATTTTGTCTTAGTCAAGGAGACCATATCTATCTTATGTGCAATCTTGATGTTCATCCTTTTCACTATCTAGTAAGTTGTCCAATCCATTCCACACAATTGGGAAAAGTCTAATATTGTTGATTCTCTTTTACTCCTACATTGGCTAAAATATTCACCACCTTGTTTGCTTCCCTATACACGTGCTTTATTGAAAATTCTTCAAGTGCATCCAACTCTATCCATGGTTGTAATTTCTAAAGTTTGAGATCGATTTTTTATTACTACATTAACATATATATATGTGAATATTCATCCATCTCTATTCTGCTAGCATGTATGAGTTATCCTCTACATGCTAGCTACAACAAACTATTATGCTTTATGAACTAACCTTTTTCAGGTCTATCAAGCAATCAAGGCATCCATCAATCAATATTTGTGGTAAGTTGTGGTGTGGAATCACTTTATCAAGGATTTCACATCAAGGTAACATTGTCATTTATCATTTATCATTTCAATCAATTATTATTTTGGCCTCTACTTGACCTAGGGTATGACGTCTTGATCATCATCAATCATTGTACATGGAGTTAGAAATACCAAAATAGGGTTTGATTTAGGAAAGCCCCTATACAAAACAATATTTCCTTCTCTTTTCATGTGTGTACTTGTCAGATCTAAAAGTTTCAACAGAAGACAGTCATAGGAAATACAAAGCAGACTACAACTTATATTTGAAAATTTTTAGATCTCAATAGGAAGCATCTCAGTCTGGGGTGCCGAACACCCCTATCCCTAAAATTTAGCCTCAAATTTTAGTCAAAGGTTCCTCTTTGTATCTCATTCTCAAATTTGAAATTGTTTTGTGGTTTTCCATTTCCATGTATATGATAAATTACATTTTCAAATCTAGGGTTACATGCCAAATAGGATTATTAAAACATACATCAAATTTATCATCCCTACAACTCAAAAATGACACAAACCCTAAGAGATTGGCTCTCCCTTGTAGCAAAAATCTAATCATCAACCTTAGTTAATTTTGTGTCCCAATGTGAAGTCAAGTGAAAAGGAAGCTAATCCTATTTGGATCTAGGATAATTTTTCCTACACCACAACTATGATAGTAGGTCTCCCTCTTTTTCTTGGGATAGAGATTTATTATTTTTAATTTCTCGTTAGAGTTGCACTATCCCGATGTGGACCTTGATAACTTGTCTTAGTTCTAGGGAGACCATACCTATCTTATGTGCAATCCTGATGTTCATCCCTTTCACTATCTAGTGAGTTGTCTAATCTAGTCCACACAATTGGGCAAAGTCTAATATTGTTGATTCTCTTTGACTCACACCTGCATTGGCTAAAATTTCCACCACCTTGTTTGCTTCCCTATACACATGATTTTTTAAAAATTCTTCAAGTGCATCCAACTCTATCCAAATTAACTCTATCCATGGTTGTAATTTCCAAGTTGAGATCAATTTTTCATTATCACATTAACACATATATATGTGAATCTCCATCTATCTCTATCTTTCAAATTCCTTTCTATTCTACTTAACCATAGGCCGCATGCCAACACTATCATTTTTTTCTCATTATTGGTTGATTCCCCAATATTTTTGGAGAATGCCCAAACTAGTTCTATCCAAATTTTTCTTTGATGATGCACCCCTCACTTGCAACACCAAGATTGCCTTTAATGATTTGTCAAAATTTAGTTTTAGTTTTTTGTTGGGCAACTATTTAGCTCAAATTTGATGAGAAGATTATAGTATAAATTTTGTTCTATGTCTGTCATTTGACTATCACCCTAAATAAATAGACTATTACATTGAATTGGATGAATTTAAATGGTTAAATTTTTAATAAAATATTATCTAGTTAAATTTAGCCAACCAAATCTTTATTTAGGAAAACATAGCTCACCTTATTGAAGATTTTTAAAACTTATAAGAGATTATATATATATTATATTGATTCTTTTCTATAAGTTGAAGATGAAAAATAAATAATAAAAAGAAAAAGATTTAAAAAAAAAAAATAGAGAAACAAATAAAAAGTGATTCATTCAATTGTAGTCTTTACACTTATATTGAAACAAGGCATTCTTCATCATCCTTCAAACTCAAATCTTAATTTATATAACAATGTGTGAGTTTTGATGCTAGATGAATAATTTTATGGGACTCATAATACTTTGTATAAATATAAATATGTGTGCAATTGTATAATATCTCTTTTTAAATGATGGTATGTTGTGGGCCCAATTCATATAAATCATATATTATTTACAAATTTATGTTAATTTTTTTTTAAATAACATAAATCCTAAATATTTAAGATTTTAAATTAATATAATCATGTAAACTTCTCAATAAACAAATTATACTAAAAGTGAAGATCAAGTACTTACAAACTGTGAATTCTTGTTCATATAATCGTGAATTGTCTCTTACCTACATTTAATGAAAATTAAAGACAAAAATAAATGGAAATGGAATCCTTTTATAGTCCATGGTATTGGACGATTTCTTTTTGGGTCTATAGATGACTTATAGAATATGAGACTATCCCATACTCTCTTAAAACAAAAGGAACCTAACTATACTTTTAATATAAGATGCATGCGAGAGGAAACTTGAGGGTGGTATGGGCACACCTGCTTGCACTCAACATTTATGGTGTAATAAAAGGTAAGCTCACTAAAGTCATTGATATTGGGAAAACACACTATCACCATTGTAGCCTTGGCCACTTACTTGAATATACACGTTATTTTGCATTTTCCCATTGTTCATCTGTGTTTGGTTGTGAAGTTCAACCATCACATAAGGCAATAAAATCTTCATTTCATTGCTCCTTATCTCTTCGTCTGTACTCTAGAGGATTTGTCTACATATTTGGGAAAAGGATCATTTGTAATATGTATAAAAATTAATGTATTTGTTGTTGATAACAATAAGAGATGAATACCTTTCTTTTCTCGTGGATGTAACTGTTAATTGGTGAACCACATAATTCTTAGTGGGTGTATATTTGTTGTGTCTATTTTCTCACTGTCTTTGTTTTTCTAATTGTTGTTTTTGTGTTACTTAAACCTTGAATATGCTCCATTTACTTAACAATTAGTATCAAAGTTGACGAAATTTTGAGGAGAGATGGAGGAGGAAGATAAGTGGAGGATTTATAAATTCTCAGGCCAAAACTTTGAGATGTAAAAGATGAAACTAGAAGCATTGCTAACTCAAAGAGATCTCTCAATTAGGCTAGAGGGAAAATCCAAGAGTCCTGTTGCAATGTTCAATCAAGATTGGGACAAATTAGACAAGGCAATGACAATTATGATTCTCTCTCTATCCAACAATGTTCTATTTAATGTTGTAATAGAGAAGACAATGAAAGGATTATGGGATCGATTGTTCAACATGTATGAGATGGATTCTACACCAAACAAGGTTTTCCTCATGAAGAAATTGTACAATTTGAAGATGAAGGAAGATAGTAATGTATCAAATCATTTAAATAAATTTAATACATTGATTAGGGGTGATCCCACAAAGCTGGTTTATAATTTCTGGGAGATCCTGATTTTTGCTAAAATCAAATATTTTTAGAAAACATAATGATTTAAGCCTTAAAAAGTTACATTAAAGAATTCCAATTTAAGAGGGTTTGATCAAACTACCTTAGATCAAACCCCCTTGGATAGAACCCCGCTTGTTTTAAACCATACCTATAACATAGTCTCCTTTACACCTATGAAAATACTGATAAAAAACCACTTTTGATTTACCTTTTGGGGGATCAAATGAATTTATTTAATTTTTTTTTATGTAGTCCTTATTATAAGCTTCCCAAAAATTATAATTTTAAATAAATTTAATTTTATTATTATATTTATTTTTTATTTCTTGTGAATGTAGGTTTTTCACCGAAAATCAAGATCTCTGTTATGCACATGTGAAAAAATAGAATATTTTAATTTTTTTAAAAAAAAAATATGAGTGCACCAGATATTGAAGTCCTAGATCGAACAAAAAAAATAAAATTGAATTTTGATACAGACAAAAAAAGTTACACGTTATGCGATCGCGCTATGTCTGAATTGTAATTGGTTTGACTTCGAAACTTGATTAAAGAAAAAATATTCAATAAAAAACTATCTAACCAAGTGGAAGGACTCAATATCAGAGTTACAAATCTAAATTTGAAAGAATTAGAATTTTATCCTTCATGGAAAAAAATTTATTCGTTATACGGTGAGTGTCACTTTTTAAAAATGTCGTTTTGTGAAAAAAACTAGTTTTCGAGGGAGATGGAAAAAAAGTGCAATCTGATTCCATAAATTTTGAAAAAAATATATTTAGAATCTACAAACAAAATGTCATGAAACTCTAGTTTGCATCATCTTCAAATTCCTCACGGTTTAGCCGCTATAGGTGCCCAAAAGTGAAGATTTAGTTAAAAAGATTATTTTAGTGTCTAGTTTGGCCAAAAATTGTAAACCACTATTGTGGGATTACCCTTAGTAAATTACTTTATGTTGAAATTAAATTGGAAGATGAAATCAATTCCATCTTACTATTGTGTTCTTTACTCAATAACTAGAAAGGAGTTGTTATGGATGCTAGAAAATCAACATCTGGTGAGAAAGGAAACATGCTAAAGTTTGATGATGTTGTTGGGATTCTTCTTAATGAGGATATGAGAAGAAAAAAATCAAGGTACTTCATCAGGAGATGCTTTGGTAACCGAAAGGAGGGGGAGATCACAATAACAAGGGAGGAATAACCATAGAAGAAGATCAAAATCTAAAGACATAAATATTAGTTAGTATTGTGGTAAGGAAGACCACTTGAAGCTCAAAATTGCTAGTCATTGAAAAATATTGAAATTTAGTCAAAAGAAAATAAGGAAAATTCAATATATGAAGAAGATGTAGGTGCTATTGTTCTATCTATAGGAGAAGCTATAAAAAATGTTTGGGTGCTTGATTACTAAGCATATTTTCATGCCACATTATGTAGGAAGTATTTCAAAAGCTGTCAAAGTGGTAACTTGGGTAAGGTTTATCTATGTGATAATGAACCTTGTTATATTGTTGGAAAATGATATGTTCTATTGAAACTAAAAAATGGTAATATTTGATTGCTATGGGATGTTAGACATGTCCTTAACCTCAAAAGAAACTTGATTTTGGCTGGGTAGTTGGATGCTCAAGGTTGCAACATTACTTTTGAGTTAAGTATGTGGAAGGCGACAAAATGAGCCTTGGTGATTGAAAAAATAAGTAAATTAGACATTTTGTATGTGCTAGAGAGTTGCGTTGAAGTGGGAGCTACAATTGCAGTAGCAAACAACAACATGCAACTTTGGTATAAAAGGCTAAGTCACATGAGTAAGAAGGGCCTTGATATTTTGCACAAAAAAGATCAACTTCCAAGTTTGAAATTGGTATATTTAGCTCATTGTGTGAGCATTGCATATATGACAAACAAAAGAGGATCAACATTTCTACACATGAAAAGAAGACATGCTCGTTGGAATTAGTGTACATTGAAATGTTTTTTGCCTCACATAACATCTATTGGTGGGTCAAATTTTATTGTCACTTTTTTCAATGATCACACTAAGAAGGTTTGTGTTTATATGTTGAAAAGGAAATTTTAAATATTTGGCATGTTTAAAATTTTCAAAGCACCTGTAGAAAGAAAAACCAGAAACAAAAATAAGTGCTTAAAAATGAATAACAAAGGTGAATTTTGTTTTATATAATTTTATCAGTTTTGTGTAAAGAATGGTATCTAAAGGATTAAAATTGGTCCCTTTGCACCACAAGAAAATGGTGCAGATGAAAGGTTGAACAAAAATATTTTGGAGAGATCTCGTAGCATGCTTTCAAATGTAGGAATGGGAAAACAATTTTGGGCAATGGTTGTGAATACATCAATGTATTTAATTAATTGAGGTCCAACTCTTGGTTAGATTTTTAAGTTCTCAAAGATAAGGCTGGGAAAGAGGATTTCATAAAATCATTTGTAGGTGTTTGGGTGTGAAGATTTTATTCATATCCCTCAACAAAAAAAGAACAAAGCTTGATGTGAAATCCAAAAGATGTAGCTTCATTAGATACAAAGATGAGAAATATGGTTACTAGCTATGGGATCTAGTCTCCAAGCAAGTTACAAGAAGTAGAGATGTAATTTCCAATGAAAATATAAGGCCAAGCTTACCAAAATAGGGGATTCCTACAAAATAATATATTCCATTGGATGATATTAGAAATAGAACTATTGCATTTAAATTACAACATCATACCCAATCACAACCACAACAACAAAAAAATTAGACACAATAAAATCTTCAATGTTTGTCGCCCAACACATAAAGTTTTTCACCTTATTCACAATACATTCAACATATTCTACCATCCCATATCCAACATAACTTGGGATCACACACACTTCAAAATAAGTTGTTGCATTCACATTTAAATTTTTTGACCAGTGAGACAAAACTTGCAGCCCAATTTAACTCAAAATCTGCCACCTCACTCATAGTTTTTTAATCTACCGTTGAATCAAGAGATTGGATCTCCAAATATTCAAGACATTGAGACATAGGATTATAACACTTGTGCTCATTAGTAGGGCAACACACCATTGGAGCAAGTTCATCCCACTTGTACATCTAAGCAAGGCAATACACAAGAGTCCATTCCTCAAGTTCAAAGGTCTACTAGGGAGCTCATGCCTCCAACTAAATATAATGACTTTATTCAACATGTATTTATTTTGAATGAGCCTAAACCTGCCATGTTTGAAGAAGTGTGTAATGACATAGACTCCAAAAATGGATGGATGCAATGAGAGATGAGATGGGATCTTTAATGGAAAACCACACATGGTATTTGGTCCCTCTTCCACCTCACAAAAACCATTCAAAAATAGGTGGGTGTGTAGATTGAAGGAAGAAGAGGGTAGGAAGAAGTGGTATAGTGTTGAGAAAAATTTCTCCAGGTGTGAATATGATCCATGTGTGTATTATAAGGTTTTAGATAATGGTGAATTTGTGTTGTTATTGTATGTTGATGATAATGCTACTAACAGGAAATGGTTGTTGTTAGCAAGTTGAAACAACAATTGGATAACAAATTTTTAATGAAGGATTTGGGGGCTACCAAGAAAATCCTTGGAATGAGTATCGTCAAAGATAGGAAGAAAAGAGAATTGAAATTGTCACAAGAAAAATATATTGAGAAGGTTTAGGACATGTTTATATGAAGAGTGCTAAGGCAATAAACACACTTCTAGTTGATCACTTCAAGTTATCCTCTAAGATGTGTTCTAAGACATTGGGAAAAAAGAGCACATGAGAAGAGTGCCTTATTCTACTACTGTTTGGAGCCTTATGTATGCAATGGTCTACACAAGACCCAACATTGCTCATGTAGTGGTAATCAACCAATATATGAGTAATCTAGAAAAAATCCATTGGTAGGTTGTAAAATGGATTTTTAGATACTTGAAGGGTACACCACATTATGTTTTGAGCTTTAAAGGACAAGATGCACAACTACAAGGTTTTGTTGACTTTGACATGGCTAGTGATTTGGACAAAAGACTATCAACCATTGGATATGTGTTCACTTTTGCAAGGGTAGTGATTAGTTGGGTTTCTAGGTTATACAAAAGTGGTTGCTCTTTCCACTATGGAAACATAATACATTGCACTTACTAAAGGGGCTAAGGAAATGTTGTGGTTGCAGCGACTATTAGCAGAATTGGAAAGTAAACAACAAAATTTCACTTTGTATAGTGACAACAGAAGTGCAATTCATCTAGCAAAGCATCCAACCTTTCATTCATGAACAAAGTACATTGAGCTTTGATAGATGATTTTATCTGAAGTGTCCTTGAACAAGATAAGCTGAAGTTGGAGAAGATTCATACTAACTTCGATCCTACAGATGTATTTAAAGGCTATTTCAAAGCAGAAGCTGGAGTTTTACAGACCTTCCCTCGGTCTGATTAAAATGTGACATTAATCTTGAAAAAGTGGGTCACATTTTCTAGCTTAGCTATTTGTAGAATCTAGATTGGACTTCAAAGTGAGAGATTGTTTGGTTGTGAAGCCCAACCATCACATAAGACGATAAACTCTTCTTTTCCCTACTCCTTTGTCTTTTCGTATCCTTGGAGACTTTGTCTACATGTTTGGAAAATTGATCATTTGTAATATGTTTAAAAACTTCAATGTATTCACTGCTGACAGACAATAAGAGATAAATATCCTTGCCAACCATTAATTGATGAACCAATAATTCTTAATGTCGGTGTATATTTGCTGTGTCTATTTTCTTATTCTCTCCGTTTTTTCTAATTTCTGTTTTGATGTTACTTAAACCTTCAATCTGCTCCATTTCCTTAACAATCCGCACTCTCAGATAACCAGGAGCTCGACTTCTCTGCCGTGCATATAGTATTTATAAAGCCTTCCTACCTCGCTTCATTTGTTCAGCGTATTTGGCAGGAATGCGAAATCACGCCAACCTTCTTCCATGACAGCTAATGACAGGTTAATATAACTCGTTCTCCTGCAATTTGCTTTTGCAAGCCTTACAAGAAATATATTTGGATGAAATAGAGCCTTCCTTTTTCTTAATTGAGGAGGCGTTTTATAAGTAGTTGTAATCCACTGTTTGCCTGTATTTTTATGTGGGTATGCGCAGTCGTCGAAGTAAACTCAGTTCAAAGTTTAAAAAAAATCAACTTCACGTAAGCTTTACGAAGCTGCTTCTGAAGAGATTTGAGTTGGATGGTCTCCATCACCAAAGGGCAATGTCATCTCCACAAGCAAACTATGTGCCCACTATTTCTAAGCGATTTAATCATGAAAGTTTAAAACTGTAAATGTGTGTACGAAAAGGTGTGAAAGAGAATTTGTTTTAACTCGAGTGTCCTTTGGATATGAGCTTTAAGCTGGTTGTGTTCAATACGTAACTACCCTGGATTAACATTCCCTAATGAAGCTCAAATAACTACCGTACGGGATTTGGCTTGATTATGAATAAACAAATCAGTTTAGAATTGAAAATTTGAGTAGTTAGAGATTGATTAGAAGGTATGTATGTTATTCATGACGTAACGAGTATGATCTTTGATGTTGACTTACATTTTTTACGTCGTGATTAGTAATCTAAATCTAAATTTTGGATATAGAATAATGATTATAATAGCGTGATAAATGAGTTGATGCGCATACGGTTGTGTCTTACAGTCTAGTTTGGAATGGGTCATTGTCATGTGATCTTAATTTCAATTGTGTGGTCTAGTCATGTGTTGATGCAGCTTTAGAACATTATTTGCATTTATCTCTCAACATTTTTTTCAAAATGATGTGTTGAAAAAGGTTGTGGGGCTTGCAATCAAGAGGAGAGAAGATGCCATAAATTTGTCTTGGTCACAAGTCACTCACCTACATCATGATGCACAAGATCATTGTTATGTCATGCTAGTGGTGCAAAATGTAGAGAATTAATGAATTACTATAAATATAAATGTGTATCTTTAAAGTGCTAGTGAATTAGAATAATCTATGTGATTTTGAGTTGATTGTTGATGACCTAAGATTGTCTATAAATACATGTCTTTAATTGCTCAATTCAACATTTTTTGTACACACATCAATTAGAAAATGACTAGTTTTTGGAAGGATCAACTCTAGAGTGAAAAAATGGAATTTGAAAGAGGTTAACTAGCTTGCATTATATGACCTAATCCGCAAATTAGGTCGTGCCACATGATCTAATCACAAGTGAGAAAAAGTTAGGAATGGTGATCAATCAAGACCACAAGGATTTGTATGAGCTTATTGCTTGGTGAGATTTGGGGTAGGAGTCAATTTATGTGTTAAATAGGTCAAATTGGGGACTGCAATAGTCTATTTGTGACATGTGCTCAAAGTAGTGCAAACAAAGGTGTAAAAGTGCAAGGTTTGTACTTTTATCCCTTATATTTCAGTGCATGCAAATTTAGTTGAATCATGAATACCAAATTAAGTGTCAATATAGATGAATCATGGATGCTAAACCAAATGTACTAAATAAATAAACAAGCATATAAAATGATATAGAGTTAGATCTTCATTAAAACATCAATATCTTTTTGTACCTACCAAGAAATACCATCCTTTTGTCCCTATACAAAATCATTAGTTATACCTAATTTTTTTATACACATAAATCTATACTTGTCAATTGATTATAACATTCAATGTTTGTGTTTAGTGAAATTTAGAGTAAGATGTTCAAAAAGCTAGTATGGTATGGTGTATAGAGTAACATTATAGAGTTGGAATAATTGTGGCCCATGCAAAGTCTACACAAGGCCAATAATGCAAAATTGATCTTGACTTATAGGACACTTATGGATTTGGAATCAATGTGGCCCCCACAATGTATGTGCAAGTATATCTTATAAAATTGGGGTAAAGCTATGATATTTTGATACATGATTATATGCCCCCTTAAATTGAGTGTATGATGGCATCACATAGTTGATTCAATGACAAAGGAGATTTAATATGGTAATATATTATTCATCATATGATGGTCATTTGTCTGTTGTAATGTAATTTCTAGATAAAAAAAATTATAGTGGCCTTGCATAAGAATAGTATGATTTAAATTTTTAATAAGGATAATGCAATTAATGGGCTTGTGATTAATCCTAATGTTGCCCACTAAGTGAGGGAAATCATGCACATAATTGTGTCTATTCATGTGCTAGATGTCATAGTGTAACAACAATGTAATTAACTTATCATATGATATATTGTGTAAGATAAATGTAAGGAATGTCCTAATAGATATCATTGTGTACAAAAATAATAATGAATGTTGTATGAGATACATGATTGTGCAAGAGCAATGTAATGGATGTTATGTGATATGTATTATGTAATCATAGTGGTATGAGGTCATTTATTATACCCACCCATGCACTTCTATGCATTAATTACCCATTTGCAAGTAAGTATTTTTTTTGTCTCAAGTTAATCCCATGACATGTGGGATCAATCCTACACCACATGGAATTGACACTCAAATTTTAAAAATTCAAATACAAACTTTGTCTAATCTTGACCATTTCATTCGACTATCTTGAGCAAAATTGGTACACATTCCATATGATTTTTTTGCTATATGTAATAGTATTTAAAGAATTCATCATGCATTCATTGTAATAGATTATCCCACATATTATTCACATTTCAAGAGAAATAATTTTAGGAATCTTTCATTTAGAGTGCACTAAAACAAACTTAAAATTATGCATTAGCTTCCTAGAACATTTAATCGATTGAAGAGTGTTGTCTTCAATCATATCTATCACCATAAAGTTGACCTAATCAAGGGGCTCAACCTAGGAGGACTTGGACCTTGTGATTTGACCCTTTCCTAAGGTATTTTGAAATATTTCAAGTCCTTTAGAGTCAACCTAGAGAAAGAAATTTGGTGAATAAAAGAGTAGAGGTGCATGATTCCCATATCAAATATGTGGTTCCTAGGATAAATATACACCCAAAAAAATGACCTCAAGTTGTGGGATCAATCAACAATAAAGTTGACGAATTATTCTAATTTTAAATAAATTATAGATAAAGAATATATTCTTTTTCAATTCTAAGATAAGAATTTTTTTTGTGTGACACCAAAATTATTCATCGGACAACTAATCCAAGAGCTAAGTAGCTTAAACCCCTTCACATTTACTTTCTTAGCTTAGGGTTTTGATTATTTATTTTATCATTCCCATTTTATTATTACTTTAACTATAGATTGATTTATGATGAGATCTATGCTTTTATTTAATAATTAATTTTTTTATTTCTTTTCAAATATATTTAACCTTTTAGAGCTTGGAAAACACATTACAAAAAGAGAATATGATATGTGAAGGTAGTTTTTATTTATTTTAAAGTAATTATTTTAGATTTTTTTTATTCTATTATAAGTGTACCTACATAGACCATCTCTTCAAATTTATAAATGTAAAGGATTATTGGTGAACTATATTTATTAATAGTTCCAAAGCTTAATGTTTACTTAATGAGTGTGGAGATGGACTATCTTTCCAAAGTTTCAGATTATAAAGGATAATTGATGTTATCAAGAATGATTTTTATTTTTTAACGTAAATTGCATATATTATCCTTCATGGTATGTACTTTGAGATAGTTTATCAATCAAAACTTCTTAAATTTAGAATATTATGGGTGTTACAAAGCTAAACAATAATGTTCACCTTTTAATGTTAATTCCAAATTTTAAAATTTTGATGATTATTTTGATAAGCATTACCATATAAAATATCTGTTTTTCAATTGACATGACCTATACTTTGTGAGAAAGTGGATAAAAAGAAGATGCAACTGAATTGCTAATAAGAGTTGATGTTTGTATTGAGACCTTAGTTTAAGTACTAAAATTCCTTATGACATCATGGTATACAGTTTCATACTTAAAAGGGACCCTCCTTTGGCTTTCTGATAATGCCCTTAGCAATTTCTCAAGTGTATATTTCAAAAGAAGTATTATGAGAGCCTTCACGTGCATTTCCTCATGCATCTTATAAAAAAAACTTCAAAAGTTGCACAAATAGATTATCTTGAAGATATCTTAATAATATATAATCTTTATCCTTCTAAACTACAAAACTATCCTCATATTGTCACAAGATATATATAATGTGTCAGGGAGTTGTGTAATGAATGATTTATAAGTCAACACTTGTTATTTAAGGTTTTTCAAATGGTATAGGAAGTTAATGGAGTTTAATGTGTGCAAACTTCAAGATCAAATAGCTTGAACAAGTATTACTAGAATAAATGACCTCTCCTAGATAAAACAATTACACACAAACAATTCTAAATTCATCAATAGACAAATTGTGCAAGTGGAACTAATGATTGAATACCATGAAATGTGAATTCAGCCAAAACACATACATATACACAATTGTGCATTCTCTTCTACTTGTAATGAAGAGTAATAAAGATGAAAATTCATGCTTCTCTAAAAAATAAGTAGGATCAACACACCAATTGTTTATATGTAAGATTCAATTCCATCATAAAAAACTGATACATTGACTCCAATACATTAATTGTTTATATCCTTTCCAAAGGTGGTATGAGCACAATACAAATTCTTAAAAAGAAAAGATAAAGATAAATACACCAATTGTTTATGTATGAGATGTGTACATAATTCGTTTATACCCTTTCGAAATTGCATGAAAAAGGGAAAAGGTGAAAGGTGGTAGGGCGCACCTGGTTGTACTCAACATCTATGGTGTAATCAAAGGAAAGCTCGCTAAAGTCGCTGGAATTGGGCAAACAGACGCTGATCACTCTAGCCTTGGGCACTTGCCTGAATATAAGCGTTCCTCCTTCACCACTCCTCCTCCTCAGCGTAATACTTCCACCCCCAAAACATTTCAGCCCTTCCATGCAATTTCCCATCGTTCTTTTGCACTCCGGGATAACCAGGACCTCCCCCTCTCTGCCGCATGTATGGTATTACGAACCCTTCTTACCTCGCTTCACCTGTATCATGTATTTGGCAGGAATGCAAATCACGCTAACCTTCTTCCAACACGGCTAATGACAAGGTATAACTTGTTTGCCTGCAATTCACTTTCACGAGCCTGACAAGAAATATGTTTGGATGAAATAGAGCCCTCCTCTTTCTTAATTGAGGAGGCGTTTCAGAAATAGTTGTAATCATCTCCACCGTTCGCGCGCAATTGAGACGCGTCCACTGCTTTTTTTGGGAGGGTATGTAGAGTCGTCGAAGTTAACTGAGTTCAGATATTTTTTTAATCAACTTGAAGCAAGCTTTGCCGAGCTGCTTCTGAAAAGATTTGCGTTGGATGGTCCACGCCAGCGAGGGAGAATGGCATATCGACAAGAAAACCGCGTGCCAACTATTTATAAATTATGATGGATGGAAGCGTGAGGTTTAAAACAGGAGTAGTGTGTACGAAAAGGAGCGAGGAGATCTTTGTTTTGGCTTCGGTTTTCTTTGGGTGTGAGCTTCAAGATGGTTGATTGCGTTCAATACCTGGTTACCTTATATGGATTAGTAAAAGTGAAAGATTTTAATAATGTTTGGAGTATAGGATCAATAGTGATATCATAAGAGTAACACACAAATTTAATGTTGAAATATGAGGGTTTTAAAGTTATATGAAGTTGTTTTGATGTTCAAGTTTTTAGATTATCTTTTTTTTAAGTTATCTTCATATTTGATGTATATGTTAGTGTACATTAAAAAATTTATGATTGTGTCATTTTAACTCTATTATTTCATTTTTACAAAATAGGTATTGTTAACATAGGTTGACTGCCACTACATCAAAAGCCTAAGCTGTCAATGAGGGTGACATTGGAGAGGTTAAGGGGTACCGACGAGAGTTGAGGGTCCCATGTGACAATAGTTTACCCCTCCAGTTGAGAGGTCAATGGACACGATCGACTATGAGACAAAAAGAGTGTCAAGAGTGGGAGTCGAACCCTCTCCAACAAAGTTGCTAGTTTTGTTAACACAGGTTGACCACCAGTACACCAAAAGCCTAAGCTGTCAGTGAGGGCGACATCGAAGAGGTTAAGGGGTATTGACGAGGGTTTAGGGTCCCACTTGACAACATGTATGTTTCTATTTCTCCCTTCTTATATTTTATCTATCTACTAGTCTCACATCTTATAACTCTTTACAAGATCTAGACCCCAACTTATTGCACCAAAATATTGGTCTACTCTAAAATGTGGAGTTAAAACCTTTGTGAAGTTAATATTTTGAATGTGCAAAAAGTGTATTTATCTTTTATAAATGATGTTAAATAATCAAATATTATGAATGAATAAATTAAATTTAAAATTTGAAGTTGAGAAATTGAGTACTTAGAGAGTGATAAGAGGCCTATACATTTTTGATGAGGTTGTGGTTTTGATCTTTAATATTGACTCACAAGTACATTGTAGTTAGTTATAATTTGAAATCTAGATTTGGAATAATGATAATAATAGTGTGATAGAACTTTGACAAGATACAAGCTAATGCAACCAAGGTTGTGTCTTATTGTTTGGACATAGAATAGGTTGTGTTGTGTGATCTAGTCCTAGTTGTATGACCTAGTCCTATGCTAATGCAAACTTTAGAATTTGTTGCATATTTGTATCTCAAAAGGGTTTTTTTTTGGAAAAGCACAATGTGGCTTGCAATCAAGATGAGAGGAGATGCCATAGGTTTATCTTGGTCATAATTCAAGTAACTGCATGAAGATGTAGGAGATTGTAGTAATGTCAAGCCAATAATACAAAATGTATGGACTTGTTGAACTATTGTAAATGCCAAAATGTACCTTTAAAGTGTTAGTGAATTAGAATGCTCTTTGTGTGATTCCTAGTTGATTTCTAATAACATAGGATAATTTATAAATACGCTTCCTTAGCCCCCATTTAAAGTTTTTTTGATGTATGGATTAATACAAAAATAACTAGTTCAAGACTAGAAAGATCATCTCTATATCTAGAAAATTAGAATTTGAAAGAGGTGGGCCATGTCATGCAACCTAGTCCACAAAGTGGGTCATGTCACAACCTAGTACCACATGAGAACATTTTAGGAATGGTGATTAGTCAAACCAAAGGGGTTCTTAGTGGTGATTGTTGGATGGAATATGAGATATGATAAAGTTTGTATGTCAAACAAACATAATTAGGACTATGATAATCTTTCTACAACATGTGTTCAAGATGGTGTGAAACGAACATGCAAAAGTGTAGGGTTTATACTTTAATCTATTAAATTTTCCCCCCACTTTGGTGTGTGTTGATGTGGTATTTGGTCTTGTTTGAGGTAAATGTGTTGTGTGTGACCACCAACACTTAGAACTTAGATTTGTTGGTGGGGGACACAAACAATAAGTTAATTTATGGAATTATAGGGTTAGCAACTCCTTATCTATATCCTATGCTAATCCTAAAGTAATTCAAGAAAATAAAAAAAATGTAGAAATCAAATGATGCAAATGAAAGGCTCATAGCAAACATGTACATCCTTACAACCAAAGTAGAGCATAGTAACTCAATATAACAATCAATAGAAAATGATACACATGTAATGATCAACAAGCAAACAAAGAAGAGTCAAAATCTCTATAATAATAACCTCTTATATTATGTTCACTAGGCCATTTGACCATTACATGGAATATAAGATCCTATAGAAACATGCATAGAGGCTCCCTTATATAACTACAAGGAGGTCAAGACCAAGATCAAGAATTAGGCTCAAAAGCTCAATTTCATAGTGTTTGACTTGAGAATTAGTTTAAGATGAGGCCACAATGGTGGTTTACAATTCCAAAGGAGGAAGGAAAACTCACAAAAAATGACCCCATGCCAAAAATGTGATTTTGGGTTCATGACAAACCTATTGGTTTGATGAACCCATTCCCAGCCAAAAAAATAAAAATGCATTATGTGGGGTGGTTCGCTCGAACCCCTAGGGTTTACGAACCCCCCTTAACCCTCATTCTCCCCCTCAGACACAAAAAACCCTAAAATTTTTTCACTTGAAAGCCAATTTGAACATGAAAATGTGAGGACTTACAAACCCAACTAGAATCAGGTACTCCTTGGAACGAGCTATCAACGAAATATAATTTTGATATGTTTTGGTTTTATTATGTATTTGTTTTTTTAGTTTTATTAAATATAGGTTTTCACTTAAAATGAAGGTCTTTTTTACACATGTGGAAAAATAATAAATTATCAAAAATTTTTTGAAAAATATGAGTGCACCGGACATTGAAGTCCTTGTGATCTAAAAGAATTTCACGATATATACAAAAAGTTACATTACGATCTACACTATAATTGTAATTGGTTTGGACTAAACTTGATTAAGGAAAAAATATTCAATAAAAAACTATCTAACCAAGTGGAAAGCCCTAGATATTAGGAGTTACAAATCTAAATTGAAGAATTAGAATTTTATCCTTCATGGAAAAAAAGTTGTGTTATACTATGCATACTTTTAAAAATGTTGTTTTTGAAAACCAATTTTGAGTGGGAGATGGAAAAGAAGTGCAATCTAACTCCAAAAATTTTGAAAAAAATATTTTTAGAATCTACAGACAAAATGTGATGAGACTCTAGTTTGCATCATCTTCAAATTCTCACAGCAGCTATAGGTGCCCAAATGTGAAGATTTAGTTAAAAATAATAATTTTAGTGTCCAGTTTGGCCAAAAATTGTAAACCACTATTGTGGGATCACTTTACACATTAAGCTCAATAATTAAATGATTTAAAAATGCATCTAAATCAAAAAGAGCATCTAAATAAGAAAAAAGATATGTAAGCTAGTACTTATAGTTGAAATTCTAACCCACAATGATGATTCCCCCCAAAAGAAATTTTAAATATGTGAGTTGGTCAAGGATATGGTGATGTCTTATAGAATTTGACACCTTCAATTATTTTGTTAGTAGTTGGAATGCAATATATAGGCCATGGGTACATGTTCCATTGAAGTTTGTCATACAATACAACACCTTGGAGCTCGAGGTAGATGAATTTCCATAATATTTCACCATGCACAACAAAAGTCCAATGGGCTTGAATGTTGGATTGAATCCTATAGATACTTTCAAATTTAGAGTGATCAATCCAACCAAAAGTGCTCTAGATCCATGGTATGGTTTGTGGATGTTGCAAAGGAGCTACAAACTAAAAAGTATGTAGCCACAAAGCACTATCAAAGGAATAGTCGTGTGCCAAGTGTAGATCGTTAGATTAATTTACATTTGTAGGTTAGATGATGCACATTGATATGAAGTGAGATAATTTTTTAGCTCTTTAGGAAGCTCCATGAGCACAACATATGGTGTTAGTTAGATTACAACTAACCGCACATGAGCTATTGGAGTGAGTGGGGACTACCAAGATAAATATCATTGCACCAATCAAAGGGACTTGATTGTTGAAATGGATCAATGGTTGGGTTTTATAACTAAATATTTGAATTGTTAGGAGGCCATACTTAGATCATGGTTTTGTTGGAACATTTTATGACACACATGCATTGGAACTTGAGCTCTTTATTAGGCTTCTCTCAACACTTAAAAAATACAAAATGATCAATGGAGATGATCTATTAATGTTATGAGGTATTATTTTATATACACAAATAAGGAAAAATGAGCCTACCACTTGTAATGAAGGATGAACTATAGATTTGGTGACTCTTAGGGGCCCTTTCATACGATAAAAAGATACAAATCCAAATAATCCATTGTGCATTTAAATTCAAATCTAAAATTAATATTTTAATATTTTATTTCCAAAGAGGATACATTCCTTATAGTTGGCTAAGGGAGATCATGAGAATTTATCGCTCTTTATTTTTGGGTTAGTTCATCCTTTTGAGGAGTTGATATCACTTTTCTATCTTGATGTTATGCTTATATGATATTTCTTGTGCTTGACAAATCATTGTTTGTGCCAATGTCCCTAATTCCACTAGCAATTTAATAACTACTAGAATTTATTCTTTGGTATCTATGTAAGGGATAGTTTGTCTAAATCAACATCATCTTAAATACCTTCCTTATTTTCTCCTAAAAGTGAGCATTTGAAAGCACTCTATTGTCTTTATCAAACACCAAAGTCAATATTTGTCATATTAGTGATTGTATTTGGGTATGAATACCATAAATAGATATTTATATACCACCTCAAGTTGCAACCTTGCACTCTTTACTGAATATGTCCTTGTCCAAGACATCATTTACCTTTTGGATGGTGACAATCCTACTAGTAATGTTAGTTGCAACAAACTTAGTCACACTAGTAATGTGGATATTTGGGGTGTAGGTATAATTTCATCATCTATAATTAGGGAGAGAGACCTCCATGGAGTTGACCCATTTCTTCATCATATCATGTAACATCTTGGAAAACTCCAATAATTTAAGTGTTTGTGTGAAAGAGGCTAGATATATTCTTTTATTTCCCTCTAGTAGGCCTTCTAGAGAGCTCTAATGAGCTCAATGGATCCTACAAATAGATTAAGTTATTTGACCTTGAATTGTTGTTTTTTTTATCAGTTCCTTAGCTATATCTACTTTATCCTTTAGTTCCTCTCCTTTATTTTTTAGAACCTTGATTGTTTGTACTTGGGTCTCCCTTTAAGAATTCATTTTTTTAGTTGGTGAACTTGGATACTTAGTTTTTGTTTCATGGCTACTATTTGTGTGGCTAAGGAAATGACATTCATTTTCTCTTGAGCAAGCTCAACCTTTGGGTCCTCTACTTGATTCTTTAATGCTTCTGTCATGACCTTATCAACGTATTTTGGGTCTTGACAGTTGCCAACTTTGATCCTAACTATGTTATTTGGGCCTACACATCCTCTAGTTGCTTCTTAAATTTTGTATCTTGGTGTCTTCTATCTTAATGACCATTTTCACTACTATAATCACTTGACCCTCCAACACCTTAATCTTTAATTTTACAACCTTGATAATTTATTTCACTACATTTATTTTTGAATTCTTTTACCTCTTTTTCACCTTCATTATCTTTTGCTTGTGTTTACTAGATGCTAATGCTACTTTTTTCCATATGATAATCAATGTTTTACATATATCCTTTGATCTTGTCATGTAAAGGATGTAAAATGGGAAAAATAAGTGACATCTTACATCGGTCCATACTTGGTTCTCACCCTTTTAGTGGGAGGAGAAATTCCTTTCAAGTTCTTTTTCTTTTAGCCTCTTTCAATCATGTAACCACTATGAATTGACTCATTAGTTGTTGATATGATATCTTATCATAGTTATGTTCTGATAGAGTTAAATAGACCCTAGAGATAATATTAGGATTCTTGGCACAAATTATTATGTAATGATGGAAGAAGTTAATACTTGAACAATAGGGTGTTGTGCTTGCTTGGAATCCAAGGCCAACAGAGGTGGTAGGATCTCACTTGGAATGTAGGGAGATGATAACTTGCAATATGTGGGAACTATGGAAAGTGGTTAGATATCAATGGGAATTGTGGATAGTAGTATTAGCGTGGGTAGAGTTATGAAGGAGTTGGTTGTATGAATTGTTTTTTTTGATATTATAAATTTATAATTGTAGATAATTTCAATGGAGAGAATGGAGATAGTGGAGGAAATTGGGCATAAACAAAAGAAGAGAATTGAGATATGGGAAAGTGATGAGGGGATATAGAATAGAGAGGATTGAAGGAGAGATAATTATAATTGAAAGGGGGGAGGAGGAAGTAGAATAGTAGAACATGGATGAGAAGAGGGAGGAAGTGTATATTAAGAAGAAGGGGAAGAGACACTTACATGTGAAATGAGTGTGTTCTAGGATACATTTTTCTTGATATTTTTCCTTGTCCACCTACTTCTCAAGCTTCAATTTTGGTGGCTCATCCATCTTTTCCATATTTATTTTCTTCTCCTCCTTAGGGTCATCATCATCACCCACAACACAATGGAATACATTTTACTTTATTTTCAACGGCCTTTGTAATGATGAAGTAGGAGTGGTAACTTTTCTCCTTGATCTAGGAGGCCTTTGATCCATTTGGCCACTTAGTTCCTATCTCTCTAAAAAGGTAAATTTTATCCCCCTTAGAATAAGGAGTAATATAGGAAAAGGCTAGGGTAGGGTGGGCATGATGATATATATCTTCTCATATTATATCCAAGATAAATTTCTTACAACTTGTATGGCATATTTTGTGCTTGGAATTCCATTGGGAAATTATATTTTTCCCATGCAAATTGATTTTTTCAATGAATTCCTCCATTCATTACACATGTTTTCCTTGTATATTCTAAGTTTCCTATAAAAAATGTCATATAGTTTCAATTTTAAGGTCAATAATACAATGGTATAGGTATGGCTATGAGTTTATTCACCTCATCATTGTGACTCTTCTCTTTAATTTATAAGCATGATTGGTGAGAAAACCTATTTTCCTTAATAACAGTGATTTACCTTAGCTAGGAAGAAAATCTAGAGTTGGATCATAGATTCAATGATCCTTAATAATGTGTAATTTCAAATCCCTAAGCTTTGCATCTAGGAATTCATACACCTTTCTCTTGATTACCATGAGCTATGAAGGGATGTGTGAGGTGATGAAAGGTAGCTCTACCTTTGTTGTTGCTAAAGTATTGGCCAATAGTATCTACTTGGATCATGGATTCCAAGGTGAAAACCTTGTTGGTGATGTGCTTTGGAAACATGCATACTCTACTAGAGTAGCCATAGATCTTAATGATTGAGCTATCCTAGTTGAAAAATTGATCTGCTCTATATAAGGACCTTGGGATAGTGATGTTTGCTTTGGTGATCCTTGGGGTATGTTCATTATTTAATAGGGAAAGGGTAGCGATTAAAAATTCCTAAACAAAGGTGTAGTCATCATATTTGAGGTGGTGATGGGGAATCCAAATAATCACCAAATAATATACTTTGGTGGGATGGGAAGATATAGGCTCAATAGGTAGATTGGGTGGCACTAGTGGAAGCTCATGTAGAGTATAAAGGATTGGTATTTGACGTATTTAATAGTGTTAAAGTTTGTGAGTTTATAATATATTTGTAAATTGAGGTATTGAGAGAAATCTATCCATAGGCACTCACCTAGAGTAGTTCATTTCAACTTGTACACAAATAGATAACTACATGGAATATACAATCTCATAATCCTCTATACCTAGGAGGTAAGATATTATGTTGTATATTTCTTGCCTGTTGACCTTGAACTAGTCTAGGTACATTGGTAACTTGAGCAAAGACTATATTAGTTATTTGGGTTAGAGGTTACAAGAAAATGAATTTTGATTCTACACCTCAATACATGTCTAAAAAAGGTTGTTTGCATTATAAATAAATGTGACCAATAGGATACCTAACATATTTCTTATAATCTTCACAAATATTATGGAATTTAATGGGGAACTCTTACCCTTTCCTTTAATAGTTTTGATGCTACATCAAATCATTTGATACAAGCTACAATCAATTCTATTTAGGTGTGGACGATATGTACTAAATATTTTATGAGGAAGGAGGTCTATACCTATTCAAGATAGTTGTCTATATCTTAAAGGGGAGACTTTTTAAACATACCCTTATGATTCTCATATATAAATTCTTAGAGGGAGCTCGTGCTGGTGGAAAGGTGGCCATCATGGATGTGGTTTGCATCATCCTAGATTATTTTAGCTTTGGTATTGTTAGAATAAGGGATGGTATCATTGGGCTTGGCTATCTATTTATCTTGGTACATAGAGACAAAGGGGGCATATGGAGGATGACCCACAAAAAATTCAAGATTTCCTCTTTTAGATGGTGGGGCATAGATAGGCATCAACTTGGTAGGCTCTTTTCCCTTAGCGTGTTTGATCATCTTGAATGTATTCCATATTGTAGCTTACTCTTCTTCTTTCTCTAGTTCATGTATGAGACATTCTCAATCTTAGTAATTTGTAAGAGTGGTGGCTTTAATTTATGATTGGTGAATACATAAATACTCCTCTAGTTCTTTAGTTTTCCAAATATATTAAATGCATTCAAGTGTTATTTATAGAGTTTTTAATTCAAAACCAAGTCATTAAAATTATAATATCATTAATTCCACCATATAGTTGTTTGGATAACACTAATTTTATATTTTTAATTATCTTGATGTGATTGGTAGTAGTTGATGATAAGACATGCCTATGAGGGATCAATTACCCATGATTATTAGCCTTCATAGCCTTTTGTAGTGCTGAAATCCAATTTATTGATGGGACATGCTATTTCTTTCTTTACTGACTGTGTGTTCATTTTCTTGAATAGATGGCTAATATTGCGTCTTGGAGTTTCATATGATGACTCCTAAAATTTTTGGCTCTAATATCTCTTGGGAAATATTTGGAGTTACATGCTTCGTTAGATCAGTCTAATATGGCAAGATCAATGGCCTATGCTCATAACTAGGAATTCAATTGGAAAGGATTACTCACTTTATGGTTTGATAGTCTAGATTAAAATTTTCCTTAGATTGAATAATCTGCTAGACTTCATATTATATTAGTCACTTGAAGCTTCTTGACATAGGGGAAATCATTAGATCTTGCCAATGTGGCAAGATAAATGATTTGGTTTAAGCCTTTAGTTTCATTTAGAGAAGATGGCCTACTTTTGGATCAACAATATAATTTAAATATGCTAATTAATCTAATGGATCATGAAACTTTTCATTGTGATTATTTCTTCCACAATCTAGGATTAGTAAGGTTATTAGATAAAGTCAATATGGGAAGATCAACAACTCACATTATATTTCAACACCTTCTTTGAGTAGAGTGACTTATTTTATGTTTGACTATGGACAAGATTAAAAATCTTGAAATTTTAATAATCCACAAGGAACTAAAACTTGATAACATCTTGGGTACCTTTCAGGTAGCACAAGCTATCAAATCAATTTCATAATGCAAGATCAATGACTCGCATTATATATTTGGCTTAAATAAAAGAAAATGGTCTAATTTCAATTTATGACTCAGATTAAATATGATGTACCATCAAATGGTGGTTGGGGATTTTAGTTCAAAATTTGCACAAGGATTTTTAATATTAGTGAGAACCATCAAGTCAAGTTGATATGGTGATATTAGTAGCTTGCATCACTTTTCAATATAAATCTTGCTAGTAGGCGGATATTTTTGTTGGGTTTAGGGATTGTGTAAAATTTGACTACTTGGTTGTGTGACTTTAGAGAAGTTAGAATGTAATGAATAATGTCATACGATAAATATTATGAATAGAATTAAAATAAATAAGATGAGAAAAAGAGGGGGCAGACAGAGGAAAAAGTGTGTCTATATACAAAATGGGGAAATAAGACACAAGAGAAATGTGGTGTATATAATTTGACTCTTATAAAGGAGTATTGCTATTCCTTAAGTAAACCTTATACAATACACTAGGATGAATTGATAGTTCTTATACTACTTAAATTGTTCAATTATATTTTATATAAAAATCTTGAAATTAAACATAAAATTATAATTTTACAATATCAAATGTTCTACTATAACAAATTGGTGACAATATCTCTTTGCTAGAGAGTAATTACATAATTTTTAATAGAAATTTTAAGTACTAATCTCATATAACCTACAATAAATTTTTGGAAGTCTCTACCTTGGACACTAGTGAGTAACATAGACATTCTCACATCACACTATTTTTCAATCTAAATGTTTGACAAAAAGTATAGTATGTCTCAAAAGAGTACTTGTAAGCACAAAACAAAAACAACAAACTCAAAATAGGTATAACATATTTGGACTAACAAAAATGATAGTAAAACTAATTGTTTAGATAAACTAAATGAAAAAGGAAGGTATTTTAGAAAGCAATGCAATCATGATAGGGGGGTCTTACTAGACTTCCCAATCATGTAGCCTAAAACACTCTCCACACTTGATTTCAACAAACATACTTTATTTCTTATAAAAAATTGTTGCAAGGGCATATAAATCTATGATCATACATCACCATTATTTTATTGCAACATTTGACCTTTTTTTATTTTGGTCATTCCCCAAAAATTCCCCTCAAATGAAGATAATATTTTCCTTTTATACTTCAAACCTTAGGAAATTCAACGGTTTCAAGATCTAGTAGTACAAGAACTGAATCGTTTCTAAAATGTCAAAGTGCAATAACATGTAACTTGAATTCTGCAAATGTACATGCAAACCAAAATTTTGCAAGTTTAGATGACCTACAAATTATTGCAAGGTGTAGATGCAAGTTGAAACTCCATAAGTGCATATGCAAGTCAAAACTCCACTTGAGTGTAGATGCAAGTTAAAACTATACAAGTGCAAATGCAAGCCAAAACTCTGAAAGTGCGAATGCAAACAAAAAATATGTAATTAACAAATTAAATCATGAAATTCTACTTTAGTTAAAGTTGGATGGTAATTTTTTGTAATCCATACAAGATGATGTCATCAAATTTCATGTTGACATCATAAGTGAAATTGTTCATTAGAATTGATTCATTGCATCATCTAGGCTTAGTTCTTTAAGGTTTCTCCACAAATGCTAATGGCCACAAAAATCCCACAAACATCTAATTGCACATAAAAATTCTACAAAAGGAAAATGGAAACAACATCTTTACAACATCCAAATACACATGAAATTCTCACAAGGTCAGATGATATCATGATTCCCACAAACCACTTAGACATTGAATTCTCTCAAGGTAGAAAACTCATCAGAACATCTTCCAAACATAATGTGTAGTTCACTTGCAATTTCCCATAAGTTTATATGGATCTAAGTGTTTTGCAAGCATTGGATGTACATGTAATCTCTGCATGGTCATATGATGTCATGTTTCCCACAATATAAGAAAATATATTGGAACCGACCAAGTATCTGATTGAAGCATAGTTCTGGTTCACTTAGGATTTTCTGCAAAGGCTTAGTTGTGGCCTGAAAACCTGCAACCAGTAGCATTCTCAAATCTTGCAACCATCCAGTTCCCATGTAAATCTTTGCAAATGTTTGATAGTGGGTTATAAACCTAAAATACCATAACTTGCTTATTTTTCATCCAAGTTTTACAAAATTTTGATTTGTGACAACCCATTTGGCTCCTTCATAAGGTGATGTCCTCAATTTTCCCAAAATATCTATAAAAATTCTCTGAAGCAACAAACCAAAACCTAAGGAAACACAACAAAAGTTTAATTGAAACTTGATTTTTTGGGTTGATGTAAGACTTCCCTTGCACCTAGAATTCTCTTGCATTAGACACCTAGTAGAAATTTTTGTGAGCTTAGGATCACAAAATGGGGTTAATTAGTAGAACTACCCTTCTAGGTTGTAAACAACCTACAACTTACCCCATCACTATAATAGGTCCATTAGAATCTTTCTTCTTTCACTTCTTCCAACATCTGGTTGGGACACATATTGTAATCCTTCACCAAGTGTGTTCTACTCTCATCTTCCCTCTTATAGACCCATGTCTACCATAGCTTGACCTCTTCTCACCTTTCTCAACTCTCTTCCTCCTTGTGGGATTCAAACCACCCAAGTCCAACCTCCACCAAATATTTCCTATAATATCTTCTACAATCAAGACCTCATTTGCATACACCTCTCCTTTAGCATCCTCTGCTACAACATCTACTATCTTCTCTTCCTCTACTACAACCAATATCTTTGTGATTTATTTCTCTACACTCTCCATTACCGTCATGTCCTCCAAGAGACATTCAATTACTTCTACAACGTCATATTTCTTCTCTTCATCCTCTACCTCTGCGCAACCTATTTCACATATTCAATTGCAATTTTTTTTCCACCTCTTCCATGCCTTCCAAAATACATGCCTCTAAAAATATCCCATCTCCTATACACATAGATCCATCTGTAAACAAATTTACATCAAAAGAAATATAGGAATTTTTAGACATGTAAAAATGGCTTAACACATATCACACATCCTTTTAAAGGCATAAATTTATTTAATTATGTCACTAACATACCGTATTCTTATAAATTAATTAAATTGTTATCATTAATAATTTAATTAAGCTACTTTTCCTTCTCCAAAATTTTAATAATTAAATCAATTATTCAATTTCCCAAAAAATCACTCAACATGGTCAATTAATAAATATACCTTTATTTATTAAATTCAAACACATCTTGCAAATTCCTCTCAAACATTAATTAATTATTAAATTAATTAATGCATCCTCACATATCTTGATTGAATAAATCATGGCCATTGATTTCTCAATCTTTTTTCCAATCCCTTTAATTTATCTAATCCCACTAAACACTCAATCTGATTTCTTCAATCCCACTAATCATTCAATCTAATCCCATTGATTATCCAATTAAATCCCTTAATTGGATCAATCAAATGAGTTAATTGATCAATCTATTTCCTCTCAACAATTATCAACTGTTGATCTTGATCTTTCATTGTTGAATCCTAATCATCCATCTGAAAATCATAAATCTATAAAACAACCTTCATCCTTCTCATAAAGGATCAAATAATCTAGAGAATTTGTGGAGAGGTCATGTCAAATCGACTATTGAAGCACATTGAGCAAATACTTGCATTCTAGATCACCATTACTACTACCTTTGAAGAAGTTGCAAACATGGAGGCTTCATATTGATCAAGAAATCCAACATCCATTATCAATATGAATACACTCTGACAATGTGGGATGGTAAAATTACAGTCTTTGAATTCATTTATGTTCTCATTTATGTTAAAATTGCTTGTTGAATTCATTGCTTTACAATAAAATTTCATGAGTAGGTTGGTATTTATCTTGTTTTGATTTCAATTGATTGTTTTAATTGTTGTATTACATTGATCCATTTTCCCCTTACACAAAATTCACATCACCTACATTCTCCTCTTCTCTTCTCTTTTCTGATACTGATCTAGTTTATCTCAAACCTTTAAACATATCCCTCATCTCATCAACTCTAGCCTTGTACCTCCTTTCTCTCTTGCTAAGGATTGAAATCCCTAATTCATTTCCCATGGCCAAACTCAAACTCTTTCTTTGTGTCATCCTAAGACACTTTGAACACAATCTCTCAATCTACAAACTCCACAATTTTTAACAACCAAATCTCACACACACCTTCTAGTACACACCAAATCACTAATATCCTTTAGTATTTATAGGTCCTCTTTCATACCTACAACAAAAACCCCACTCTTAGACCTATCCTCTACCCAAAAAATATTTTTGGAGGACACACCACTCTCTCTTAATGGAGGAACTCTATGCACCTTCTACCCAACCTCAATCTTTATTGGAGGATAACCCACAATCTCACTCTCTTTAGTAGTTACAAGGCTCATGCAACCACTATCTCTCTCTCACACACCCACAATCACCTATTATGCACCCAACAAGAACCTTGGAAGATGCCATTTGCACTTCCTCTACCCACTTACAATGTAGCAGAAACCCTTGCACCTTCTACCTAGCTTTAGTTCATGTTGGAGGACAACAACCTCACTCACATCTCTCAAAATCACTCACATGACATACCTCAAATAGCAACACTTATTAACGCATCCCAATCAACAACATCTCTCTATACCCCTTAACCAACAACACCCTCTTCAACACTCTTCCCAAAAATGATTGTGCTTTGCAATGTACCTCATCGTGCCTCCCCATAAATAGCCTCCATCTCTCCACACACCAATGAGAAAATCAGCTTTGATACCATTTGATGCAATCATGAACTTCCCAATTACATACCCTAAAACCCTCTCCACACTCAATTTCAAAAAACATACTTTATTTCTTATAAAAATTTATTACAAGGGTTTATAAAGCTAAGATCCTACATCACCATTATTTAGTTACACCATTCAACCTTATTTCTTCTATTCATTCCCCAAAAAGGATCCTCAAATAAAGTCATTTTTTCCCTTTTATACTTTAGACATTAGGAAGTTCAATAGTTTCAAGACCTGTCAATTACAAGGACTAAATCATTGTAGAAACACCGATGTGCAATAGCATATCTAAATTTCATAAGTGAAAATGTAAACAAAAATTAAACAAGGTTCATATGACCTCCAAATTCCTACAAGATGCAAATGCAAGCCCAAAATCTGCAAGTGTAGATGCAATTTGAAACTTCACAAGTGTAGATGCAAGCCAAAACTCCACAATTGTAGATGCAAATGAAAAATCTCCAATTGACAACTTAAATCATGAAACTTTTCTTTAGGTTTAGTTGGATGATAAATTTTCACAATTTGTACAAGATGATGCCATTGTGTAATGTCCTCATTTTAGGGTTCTCTTGCTTTGTAGTTGGAGATGGTTTTCTAGGTTTGTGTCTACTTGATCAGAATGGTAATATGATGTTACTAGTGAGCTAAGATGGTTTAGAGGAGTTATTTGATGCTTTTGGATGCTATTTCCAACCTCCAACTTGGGATCCAAGATTTTTGGAGGTAGTTTCTATATTTAGAAAGTCACCCGGTCGTCTCCATTCATCATCATTCTTCATCAGGATCATTCCTATGCAATCAGTTTTTGATTCTGATGCATTCTAACAGTTTCTGCAAAATGAGTATAAATGGCTATATTTTAATTAATTTACTAAGGTTGCTAAATATTGATTAAAACATTCAAAAATCACCTTAGTGTTATAGCTTGTTAGAACAAGAATGATACATTTTAAATCATGGATATATTAAACATGGAACTTGCATGTCAAAATATGTTTATTTTAATAAAAAGGCCATTTTTGGAGCTAAAAAGGAGTTTTAATTAAAAAGTGAATTTTATAATAGAAGTTTCTAGAGAGTTTGGAGGAAAAAGTATAAAAGGAGGTTATGTGAGCTCATTTGGATAAGTCAAGTTATTCTATTTCTCTTATTGAAACCCTTGTTGGTTGAGAGATTGAACCTGGTTCATCTCAGCCTCTAGAGGATGAAAACTCTGTAGGGAAGATCAGTTTTAGTGGTGAAATGAATCCACCCTAGCACATTGGAGGAAGTATAAAATGATTCATCTATTTCTAGGGATGAAAACTTAGTTTGGTATCCAGGTTTTGAGGAGGTTATATTCTATTTGGGCACCATTTCTCCTGCATATATTCAAAGATCATTTTTGCTATGATCCATACAAGGAGAGTCGTGGGTATTCATAAACCATTGGCATCTTAGTTAGCACTAAAGAGAGGCAAACATTGGACTGTGGAGCAAGTTGTGGGTATTGTTTAGGGAAACCCATCAAAATAATATGGGACCTTTATTACAAGCTGTGAGACTCATTGAAGGCATGGTAATTTAATGTCCCCGTTTTGGAGGTAATTTGATTTAATTAATTTAATTAATTAAGTTGTCCAAAATAATGATTTTCAAGAGGATGACTAATTAGTTACTTTAATTAAATCATTAAGTGGTATTAAGTTAATTAATTATAAGGTTATCAAATAAAATTAAAATTAAAAGGTGACCTTATATTTAATTAATTTAATAAAGTGACTTGATTTTAAAATATATTATAAAGTCACTTAAATAAAATAAAAGAATATTCTAGAAGCTTCTGGAGAAATTGGGGAAAAAGAATAAATAGACATCTTGGGCTTCATTCTCAGCAGGCAGATTTGGATGTTGTTGTTGTTGTTGTTCCATCTTGTGGAGCCTAGGGTTTCTACAGATTGCTTCTTATCGTAGGAAACAAAAACTTCCTATTGATAGCAATTTTGAGGGTGTGAAATATCACCTGAATTATTGCAGCTGAGGGAGAGGTTACTTCAGACTTCCCATTGGAGCAAAATTTGTGGCCATTGGCCAATTTTGGAGCAAATCGATTTGGAGATTCATAGCTATTTATTTGGTGTTGATTCTTCTTTCCTTTTGCATCAATTTTCCTTGAGTAGAAGGGTAGATTTTATTGTGAGGAGATCTGATATAAAATCAAATATTTCATATTTGCAGTCATAGCTGGGACACCATTGGAGGCATAGATTTGTTTGTGGAGTCTTCCTTTCATGTCAATTATCTTCATAGTTTGGTGCGCCCACTTTCTACAGGCATGGAGATTATATTTAGAGCTTGAGAAGACTCAAAGATGGTGGAGATTATTTTAATTTCATCAAATTGATCTAGACAGGGGCGACCTTGTTGGGAGGGCAATTCCATGGAAGACAACTGGGAAAAATCCAAATAAAATTGAGAGTCATTGTTGGGTGTTAAGGAGGTTAGGCGCTAGTGTTTGGAAGGCAAATTCAATGCAGTCAATGAGAATCGAATTCTTCATATAGGCTGCCAGCTATTCCCAGGTTTTTTTTACACAAATTTGCAGTCATTGCATTTATTTAACCAATTCATTATCGTTCTCCTTGCTGGATTTGTAAGGCATCCTTTGGCATTGATTTGGGAGATCATTTTCATCAGCTATTTCATAAGTTTTAGTATGTTGTTGTAATTGTCTTTGCATATCAGATTTGAACTTTAATTTGTGCATGATGATGTAAAACCAAGAGACTTGGTTATTGTATCAGCTTATGTTGGGAGTTTATATTACAATAAGCATATCAAACTTGAGGAGGCATATATGATTGCAATGTTCATTTAAATGACATGATAGGATGCATACCAATTGTTTGTCCAAATACCATTGGCTGTAGATGTTTATTTTCAGACCTACCATTATAATCGATTCCTGAATGTAAGCCAAGAGTTTTGGCTGAATTGAAATCATCATTGTATTGGAAAGATATTTGCATTGAGGGATTAATAAGAAGTTGTTGATTTTATGCATTGAATCAGCTTTAGAACTTACATGCCAAGTGTTTGACAAAATGCCTCTTGGCTGTAGATGCACTTTATGCACTTAAGTTCTTCATTGGAATGCATTTTAAATTGCATAGGAGCATTGTAATTCATCTAAATGCTTGCATAGTAGTTGTAGAAGTCTATTTAAGCTTTCAAAATCATTTGGTATTCAATCTTGCAACAAACAACAAACTGAAAACAACATATCAGCCACTTACACGTTGCATACAAAGTGTTTGAAATTAACAAGGCTGCAAATTGGGGAAAATTGTGATCAGTTTGAGCAAGGCTCATTCATGTAATGTTCCAAGTTAGTGTTTGTTGCTGATTGGAGACACAAATTATTCTATCTTGTGTGTGAGATATTGGAGGAAAAAATCTGCTCATTGAATTTGAGTGACTATCACTACTTGTAAGTGCACATACCTACAATATTAAATTTAGATTTACCTAGTTGCATGAGGTTTAGCCTTTGATAGAAAGGGTGTCTGAGTTTGGGAAGGTCACATGAGCTCTTGTGAAGGATTTGTGAGCATGCATATTAGAGTTCGCAAGTCTTAATGACCATCTACTCCATTTTTTCTATTGTCGTCAAGTAATAGAGGTTGCAATGATTTCTGGGTAATGTTTTTCGTGTATTAGATGATTCTCATGGCACTGGTTGGGTGCAAACAAAGGCTACTATTATCTGTTGTAAGGTCATCCCTATGTGTTGAGTTTACTATCAAGGGTTTTACCCTCTTACATCTACCATACTAGGTATTTATTTACTATTGCAACTATATTTTTGAGTGTATGTCAAACAATAGTAATGAACGTTAGAGATAACTATTTATGTATTGTTGCATATAATCATGTAATGCAATTTATAAGCAATATAATGAAATGTGCTAGTGTTGTTATCTATGTAATGAGTTTCATATGTCAATAAAAATTTACATATTGAAAATATTCAGTTTAGTTGTGTCCTTTTATTTGACAAATGCAATAGAGAACTTTACAGTGTTATTAGAGCTCAAAATCTTGCTAGCCTGTTGGGAAACTAATATTTGTTGTAGGTAGTTAGATTCATATCAGAATTTTAGTTGGGCATCATGGCTACTCCCAATGAACAAGCGAACTCTTTTCTTGAATCTATGAAGCAAAATTAGGTTTATATTAAAAATAGATTGAATACATGGTGGAAATAACAAGATGCTACCAGAGCCTTTCAAGAGAAGGTGAAATTCAAAGATAAGAAGTTTGAAAAATTACCTTAGTCAAAAGTAGCTCTTCTCAGCACATTGGAGGAAGGAGAAGATTATCTATGCAAGGTTGATCAATTACCTTCTCAGTTGATGCGTAAATCTATGGCTCCATTGGTGCACTCTTTGGTTAAGCCAATGCTTATAAGGCATCAAGATGAAGAGGTGAGACTTGTAGTTGTCAATTGCATTAGTGAAGTCACAAGAATTACATCTCCTAAATCCCTCTATGATGATGACAATATGAGAGAAATACTTTAGCTGATTGTGGAGAGCTTTCATGGGTTACATGATGTCAAAGGCCCTACCTTTGGAAAGAGAGCTAAAATTTTAGAAACTATGGAAAATTTTAGGTCATGTGTTTTAATGATTGATCTCAGGTGTGATGATTTGATCCTTCATATGTTCCATTGCTTCATATTTTGAATAAAAAAATGACATTCAAATAATGTTAAAACAAGCATGCTAACTATTTTTTCCTTGATTTTAGATGAAGATGATGATATTTGCAAATAGTTGCACTTAGATTTGTTGGTCATTTAGAGAAAGGAGCAACATGTCTCAACCACAACTTATGATTTCACAAAAAGATTGGTTGAACAAAAAATTGAGAAGTTCATGGGATAGTTGGTTGAAGAAGAACTAATCTCAGTTGGTATACAAGTTCCAGGATTTCCCAAAAAGAGTAAAAACTGAATGAGAAAGGAGCAACACTATTTTTTATGTCAAGGGGATTGGACTCTTAATCACATATATGTGGGTTCAATGAGGAAGATGTAACCAACATTGTGTTTTTCTAGCATGAAGACACTTTGGGTTGCAAGGAAAAGGAATCAATTGATGTTACAAGTGAAAAATGCACAAGTCTCTATGTGGGTGATTTAGAGATTATCTTTGATAAGCTTTGTGAGGAGAAAATAGATTCCTTTGAGGATAATATGTTTGATCATGTAGCATTGTCCCAACATCTTTATATTAAAAGTTCATCACATCATCCAATGAGTTAGTTGAGTTGGATGATGGGTACAAAGAGAAAACTAAGCCCCATTGTGTCATAACACCAACTGATGGTATTGAATATGATTCTATGTGTGGGACTAATGCTTCCCTAGCTCCAAATCATTAGGTGTGCAAGGATAATGATGTAGAAGAAACTAGTTGTGCGAGTCAAGTGCTTCAAGACCATTCAAATGATTCTTCATGTGAAGCATAAGTTGTTCATAAGCACCAAAGTCCACATAATTTGGAGAACCAATTGAAGGTTAATGGAGATAAGCTTGTTGCAGCATTGACACATTATAACAGAATTCATAAATTGATTGAATGTCACCTTTGGAAGGCTCAACTTGAGAGAAGAAAAAAAAGGTATTGAAGAAGATTCTTCTCATGCAAGTTTACGGGTAATCAAAAAAGCCCTGGAGTTAATGAAATCAAACTATTTACATCTTCTTTTAGATCATGATCATCCCCTCAACCTCACTAAAATCTATTTAGGTGCATTGAGAGGGAAAGAGGAAGAAGTTGACCATCTCACCTTCGAGGTTATGAACACCAAGGGTTCCTTAGAGTCCACTCAAGTGGCCCTTCAAGAAGCAGAAAATTAGATTGACGATCTTTGTTTACAATTGAGTATGAATCACTTCTCTTTATACAAAGCAGAAAGTTCCATTGCAACCATACCCACAGATCAAGAGGAGGATGCAAGGACTTTGAAGATTAAATGAATTATTGGAGAGATGGATGAACTCCATAAGGATGAAATGTGGCATAATGTTTCAACACTTTTGATAAATATTGGAACCCACTTGATGATCAATTTTCACATGAAGGTGCAACTTGCAACCATGAAGTAGCTGATATTATAGGTAATGAGGACATATCTTAGCATGATACATCTTTGGAATCAACAAACAATGATGACCATCTTGAAGTGGGTGAAGGTACGCATGAGATTCATGAAGACACCGATGAAATTTGTGAACTAGTTGCTAGTTCCTTGGTTATGAACAACAACCCAACAACTTCATATGATTTGATTCTTCAGGAGATGATAGATGAAAATTTTATGGATGAGATTGGTAAATTACCTAACCTTGTTGATATTTAAAATTTTATGGCTAAGCATGAAATAATTTTTGTTAGCCCAAGTCATTCACATGATATGAGATGCCATAATAGTTTTACTATACTCTACTTCATGAAAAATCATAACTACAATGCGAATCAAATTCAGGAAGGGTGTTCAAACTTGGTTCTTTGGTTTCCCACTTACACATTAATGTGTAAGGGTTGTTCCATGGTGTTGGTCATGGTATTTTTAGAATTTGTGTTGTTGATAGCTATTGATTGCATGGTTTGGTGTGCTAAAATTTGTTACTATAGCATATGGGATTGGAATGCTAACGAGACATTACTGATTTATGATAGTTGATGCCTCAACATGTTTTGGCAGTGTATGTCAACACTAGTTTATGGGTAGGTGGACATTGAGCAATTGCAGGCTTTTTGGCAACAAGTTAAGGGAGGATTTATAGAGCTTGAGTAGTTATTGTACTAGATCCCACCAGTATGAGTGATGGATACTACAATCAGTTTGAGTTGTTGATAGATATATTTGTAGATGTTACTGTGATGGTTGCAGTTGATTGGATGATTTGTTGTCCTTGATATGGGTTTATTGACACTAGGAGATTTGGTGATGATGAGTTATCAAACTATGATTGCGAGAGTAGGGTTAGAATGTATGCTTCTCAAAATGACACTATTGTTATTGACTTCCGATTAGAGACTAATTGGTATCATTTTCGAGATAATGTGGGGAGATATGCTAAGAGTCTTCCTTTGGGTTGAGCAGATCATACTTCGTGTTGCCCAAGATCATGTTAGATAGTGGGATTGCAAATGTGGGATTCATTGGAATGCTCGTGCAGGAGATTTTTCATGATTCATATTTCAGCCCTCACAGGTATGTCAGTTTGGTTATTGGTAATGTTCATTTTCTCAAGTCTCAAGAGTTGAGAGCGCAACTAGAGCGTGACGAGTTTATAGTTTTTATCAGAGCAGTGCAATGACAACATGGTGGACATATGCAGAGATTGACTTGAGATCTCGGGATTACACGGGTTCAATTGACCGTTGTTATTATGGATACCTTGGCATTGCTTGAGGATAAGTAATATTTGGGAAGGGCTGACTCTAATGCCCCCATTTTAGAGTTCTCTTGCTTTACATTTGGAGATGGTTTTTGGGTTTGTGTATGCTTGATTAGAAGGGTAATTTGATGTTACCGGTGAGCTGAAATGGTTTAGAGGAGTTATTTGATGCTTTCAGATATTATTTCCAACCTCTGGTTTGGGCTCCAAGATTCTTGGAGGGAGTTTCTATTTTAAGAAAGTCACCCAGTCGGCCCCGTTCATCATTATTCTTCATCAAGATCATTCCTATGCAGTTAATTTTTTATTCTAATGCATTCCGTCAGTTTTTGTAAAATGAGTATATTAATGACTATATTTTAATTCATTTACTAAGGGTGCTAAATATTAATTAAAATATTCAAAAAGCACCTTATTGTTATAGATTTTTAAAACCAGAATGAGACGTTTTAAATCATGGATATATAAAACAAGAACCTTGCGTGTCGAAATATGATTATTTTAATAAAAAGGTCATTTTTAGAGCTAAAAAGGAGTTTTAATTAAAAAGTGAATTTCATAATAGAAGCTTCTAGAGAGTTTGGAGGAAAAAGTATAGGAGGTTATGTGAGCTCATTTGGATATGTTTAGTTATTCTATTTCTCTTATTGACACCCTTATGGGTCGAGAGATTGAACTTGATTCATCTCAACCTTTGGAGGATGGAAACCCTCTAGGGAAGGTCACTTTCGGTGGTGAAATGAGTCCACCCTAGCTGGTTTGTGGAGGAGATCATACAAATCTTCTACTTGGATGATAATTGCAATTTGGTGAGTCTCCCGTGGAGACCAAATTGAAGGAACTGATTCATCTATTTCTAGTGTTGGAAACCGAGTTTGGTATCCAGGTTTTGAGGAGGTTATATTCTATTTTGGCACCATTTTCCTACATATATTCAAAGATCATTGTTTCTGTGAGCCATACAAGGGGAGCTATGGGTATTCATAAACCATAGGCATCTTAGTTAGCACTAAACAGAGGCAAACATGGGACTATGGAGCAAGTCGTGGTATTGTTTGGAGATCGCAAACCCATTAGAATAATATCAAACCTTTATTGTAGCTGTGAGACTCATTCAGGAAGGCATGGTAATGTTCCAGGTTAGTCTTTGTTGCTGATTGGATACACTGATTATTCTATTCTGTGCATGAGATATTGGAGGCACATATCTGCTTATTGAATCTGAGCGACTATCGCTGCCTGTAAGTGCATATACCTGCAATATTATTCATATTTACCTAGCTATGTGAGGTTTAGTCTCTAATAGAAGGGGCGTCTCAGTTTGGCAAGGTCAAATGAGCTCCTGTGAAGGATTCATGAGCATGCATATTGGAGGTCGTGGGTCTTAATGACCATGTACTCCATCATTTCTTCTATTGACGTCAAGGAATAGGGGCTGCAATAATTTTTGGGCAGTGTTTTATATGTATTGGATGATTTTCATGGTGGTTGGGTGCAAAAAGAGGGTATTGTTATTTTCTGTAAGGTCATCCATGTGCGTTGAGTTTACTTTCAAGGGTTTCACCCTCTTACATCTACCATATCGGGTACTTATTTACTGCTATAACTATATTTCTGAGTTTATGTCCAACAATAGTAATGAACATCAGAGATAACTATTTATGTATTGTTGCATAGAATCATGTAATGCAATTTTTGAGCAATATAATGAAACTTGCTAGTTTTGTTATTTGTGTAATGAGTTTCATATGTCAATGCAAATTTACATCTTGAAAACATTTAGTTCAACTGTGTCCTTTTACTTGACAAATGCAATATGTCAACTTGAGAAAACAATAAGAGATTATTGAACAAATCCAATAGGGAACTTTACACATTGGGTGTCAGGTTGATGTCATAAGTGGAATTGTTCATCAAAATCAGTTCGTTGCATCGTTCAAGTTTAGTTCACTAAATTTTCTATACAAATATTGATGGCCATAAAAACCCCACAAACATCCAATTGCACATAAAGCTTCTACAAAAGGAAAATCACACTAACATTCCTATAACATTAAGATGCACATGAAATTCTTGCAAGGTCAAATGATATTATGATTCCCACAAACTACTTAGATGTCAAATTCATGCAAAGAGGAAGAAACTCATTATAATAGGTTCCAAACATAATGTGCAGTTCACTTGCAATTTCTTGCAAGTCTAGATGGCTCTAATTTTTTTACAAGTGTTTGGATGCACATGAAATTTCCACATGGTTAGATGATGTCATGTTTCTTGCAATGCCAAAAATTCTATTGGAACTAACGAAACTTATCTTACAAAAACATAGTTCTAGTTCACTTAGTATTTTGCACAAAGTTTTAGTTCTATCCCAAAAAACCTGCAAACCATAGCATTGCCAAATCCCCTAATCATCCAGTTCACATGTAAATCTTTGCAAATGTTTGGTAGCATGTTAAAAGTCCACAAGACCATAACTTGCTTTTTTTTCATTAAAATTTCATGAAATTTTGATTTGTGATAACCCATTTGGCTTGTCTACAAGGTGATGTCCTTGATTTTCCCAAACTCCTTTGAAAATTCCTTGAAGCAATAAGCCAAAACCAAAGGAAACATAACATAAATTTAATTGAAACTTGATTTTTTTTGGCTGATGTAAGATTGCCCTTACACCTAGGATGCTCCTACATCATAAAGGTATCACTAAATTGTGCTTCAACTTCTTCCAAAATAAAACTTGCACACAAAAGAAATAAAGATAAATACTTTTGAATGTTTATTTGAGGGGTTCTCCTTTGTCAAATCCCTGTTTTGGTATTTTTACCTCCACATGAGCCAAGATCTTTAAATAATATTGAAGGAAAAAATGTAAATTCTTTAAAGTGAAAATGCAATTGACTATGATATAGAAAATTCAACTAGGCTGTGTTAACATTTAAAATATTCAAATGAAAGTATAAGATGATATAATAACAAGAAATGGAACAATAAAGTTAGAATAAGATCACCTGGAAGTTCATGCAAAAACCCCTAAGGAAGATGCTATTTATTCAACTTTATTTATTCATTATCTCACAAAGGTCATGACAAAGAATCTTCAAGAAAAATTCATGCATAGTATGATAGAGATTGTTGGATTGTGAAAATAAAATGATTTCTTCAAAGAGTTAGAGTTTGAATGCTAAAGATGCAAAATCAACTTCTTTATATTTAAGGGAAAGTCAAATGAGTTGTTCAATGCGATTTCATGCAAGGGTGTTACTTCAAAATTGTTAGTAGTAAGGTAATGCTCCAACTACCATTGACCCATAATTTTTTGTGGGATACTAGCATGTCATGCTTCGATCCGCATGTAGTGCTCCCATCCTAGAAAACTTAGATTTAGAAAGGCAAAAATATAATAAAGTTTCTAAAAATATTAAATTTAAGTGTTAGCATATTGTAATTGAAGTGCTCTATATCAAAGAGCTAAAGAAAGGACACAATGTAGTGTGAAATTGTAAAAGTTTGCAATTCTTGACATAACATGAAATGTATAAGAGAGAGGGGCAAGTACACAAATAGATGAATGTACAAGGGAAGGAGATTTATACAAGGAAGGGAAATACTTATACAAAGGGATTGAGGTGCCATCCATTCATTGGGATCTCAAACACAACTACATAAAGAATCAATAACTTAATTATATTATCTTGCATGCACACTACAATAATTTATGAAACACTTTAGAGAGAGTGTGATTTCTCATTTC
>VDFB02073054.1:0-12606 GCA_007258455.2 Sequoia sempervirens
TAAATACTTCTATATTCTTCCATTATCCTTTATTCTAGTAGTTAATTTTCATTTTCCCCTTGAGGTTAATTAATTAAATCAATTTAATTAAATAACCTTAGTCCCTAATTTCTCCAAATTAATTAATTAAGGCTAATTAGGCCCCTATTGACTTTTCTTCTAATTTTTAATTCCACAACATCCTAATCTTCTAACTTTCAATCCTAACCATAAAATATCCCCACATGGATTAAAATATAAACTTACCATTCTCCTCATGCTCCCATATGTGTGAGCACACCATCTCAAATCACTCCTTTGCTCACACATGTGAGCATTCCCTCGTGAAAGAATCTTTGACTTTTGCATCAATCCCACTTCACTCTCTCCTCTACATGTGTGTGATGAATCATCCCACTGACATGCTCACATGCATGTGTGATCATTCTAGATTAAAATATTCTTATCTCCCCCACTTGATCACCAAATTTTATTTACACGCGGTGAGCATGTTCTTCGCATTGCCACCTTTAATTGGCCACACAGTGAGCATGCTTTCCTTTCCACCAAGGGATAATTGTATTCTTCTTCTTCTTTCCCTTTGTGACAATTGTCACAAGCCTATACCTTCAATCCATGTCTCGACAATCCTCAAATACTCACCCTCCATTCAACTTTGTGTCTCATCCCTTCATTTCCTCCATAGAAAATCTATAAATCCAAGACATTCCTTCTCATTTTTATCGTCCACTTTCATATTAAACTTATGCTACTACTTTTATTACTCCAATTTTGAGCTATTATTATGTTGGTAATTTGAGAGTAATCCACATTTACATATCTACATCCATTATACATCGTACAAAGCATATCAAGTGGAGCATTGGGTGCACTTCACTTTAATTTAACAAAAGGAGCAAAAAGAAACAAGGTATAAAGGTTCATTATTTAGTTTAGAATATTTGGGTTTATTATTTAGTTTTGAATCTTTGTGTTTTCATCCCTTGTCTTCAATTACATTCTTTTTAGGTACCCCAATTGAAATGGTGTGTTCCTTTAAATGTGAATGATATTCCTCATTTTTTGATGTATGAAGTGAACACATTTGAATACCTTTAAATATAAGCAAACATCAATAAATTGTGCCAAACATGTGCTAAAGTTGGCCATGTCAAGATAAAATATGTGGGAGTTGTCCAAATTTTGAATTTGGATTTTAAAATTTTAAGGGTAATGTATGTGAGTGGGATCAATCTTGCACTCATGGGATGAACGTTAGACATGAAAAAACAATAATATTCTAGCAAGGAAGGAATGCTAAGGCATGGCGATAAATAATAAATATATTAAATGTTAGGTATACACAAATACATGTAAACATAGATTAAATGGAATAAATATTGTGTAAATAAGGATAAATAATATTATGAGAAAATATGTCCAATTTTTTTATATTTAAGTGTACACCATTTGCCAATATATGATTACATTAAATCATTCTATTAATCTAATACTAAATAGGAATAAGCAAAAGTGTAAAAATTTCACCATTACAAAATTTTAAAATAAATTATAAACATAAAAGAAACAACACAAGGACAAATTATTTATAGCATAATTTTTTGGTATGTGCAATTAGAAAGGTAATTTCAAAACATAAAATATGTTTATAAGATAATAGATGACTTAGAATTATCTTTTTTCTAAGATCCTCGCCAATTATGTCTTTTTTTTGGGTCATCTTTGGATCATTTCACAAATATGGATCTATTTTATCGTTTGCAAGTTTGATCTTCTTGATTACACACCTCTATCTTTGATTCACCCATCTTGTTTCACCCAATTCTTTGGTCTTCGTTAAATGTTAATGACCGACAATGTTTAAAAATACCTTAAAGAGATCACAAGATTGTAAGAATCATATTCTCCTAGGTCAACCTCCTTGATAGGACTGACTTTATAGCTATGGAGAGGATAAGGGATAACAATCGCTAAACATCTTTTGATGCTTTAGGATAATGCGTTGTAGAATTATATTATTTTTAGGTGATCTAATTGAAGTGTTCCTAGCATGCTCCTTCAAATGTAAATGATATTACCGAATTTTTGATGTGTGAAAAAGATACACTTGAATACCTTTAAATACAAGCAAATAGTAGTACACTATGTCAAACTTGTACTATGTTAGTTCATGGCAAAAAAAAAAAAATGGTGGAGTTGGCTAAATTTGAATTTGAATATTAAAATTTTAAACATAATATAGGGAGTGTGGATTGATATTGTACCTATATAAAGTTTGACCTTAGACATGAAAACACACTCAGGAATATTTTGAAAAGAAGAAATATCAAACATGATGAAAAATTATAAATATATTAAATACTAAGCATATTAAAATATTTAGAAATATAAATGAAATGAAATAAAAATTAAAATATTAACATTGACATGAGAAAACAAGAGATGCATTGCATCCACTCGCCAATTAAATATGTAACATGTAATGATATTTTGCATGTAATAATAAATAGATATGAGTATAAATGTATATAATTTTAAGTAATATATAAAATGTCTTTTTATAGATAATTTTGGTCAATACATTACAAGTGCTAATAGATAATTATATAATTGAGTTTTTTAGCATTTATTTTGAGATGAGAAGCTTATAAAATTTACAAATATTGCATATTCATTGTGCTCGTTGAAGATATCACATTGATTTTGCTTGTTGAAGATGAGAAACCACGTATTTTTTAAGAGAACAAAGATCTTTTCAGTTGCAATTTTCTTATTTATTTTGTATGTGCAACTGATTGCTTGTTGTGAAGACATTTGTTGTAAATTGAGTAATGCACTACCAAGTTGTCTTATCATATTTATAGCACTGATACCATTTTTCTCGCGGATTCTACAATTCCTATCATTGGATATATACTCCTTCAGCCATCAAATAATAAATGAATTTCCTTTAACAAAAAGAAAAAAGGTATTACAAACTTATAAGATAGAATACAAGAAGCTGAAGATGCAAGGTGACAGGGACAGAAGTGGAACCACACAACTGAATGACCACTGAGATCTGACATTATTTCAGTGCAACAGTCCATCAACTTGCACCTCATACCAAAGGCTTTTTCTGACATTTTGCCAATGTAGCCAATTGTCAAATGACATTGCAAAAACCCTTTCATTCTGGCTTCAAGCCAAATGTAACTCCATCACATTTTGGAGCCAGTTGCTTTGACTCAAATATTTTGAATTCACTAATTCTGCTAACCATGGACACCAACATTATTAACCACGATAAACTCCTTAAAGAGGATACAAATGGATAGCAATTTAGATAACAATCCTCTTATACTTTTAACTTGTAACTTGTAACAAAGTTTTACTGGCGGCTTAATATAACTGAGGGTCAATCCATGGCCTAATTTACAAATCCTATGGCCAGCTATGTGGCAAAAAAGATAAACTTATACTGACAGCCAATCAAATGAAAAATCATGCACAGCAGATCAGTTAATTACTTCTCAACTCAAAAGGCCAACATTTGCAGGAGGAATGACTAGTTGCTTAGCCAACATCTTCATAGCACAAAATATTATATTGTGTATATCCTGTATTGTATGGGATATTTTCATATTTTTCATGTCATTGAAGTAACAGAGATCAAACCTACCATTAATACAGCATATGTCAAGTTGCATGCAAACCATAATCATCATACATCTGCTACATACTATACTGGTATGACTTCCCAGGAGTATGAAACAAGCTCAGATATTGTGAATTCAAAATAGATTCTAGTAGTAACCTTAGGAAATGCATTCTTATGTTTCACATTATGGCTTATATATTGTGTTAAGGATCTGTCAATTGCATTATGAAGTAACTGCAACCTTCTTATTAATCAAACCTACCATTAGAACAGCAGCATATGTAGAGTTACATGCAATCCAGTTAAAACTTAATCATCATACATTTGCTAATACTAGAATGGTATGACTTCTCAGGTGTATGTAACCAGCTCTGATATGGTGGAATTGAACTATAGTTTCAATTCTAGCAACACCCTTACGAAATTTATTCTTACATTTCACATTGTAGCTTATATCTCTTGTTAAGGGTTTGTTGATTGCAATATTAAATGGCTGGAACCTTTACTGTACACAATTAGATACTACTCGGCAACTGTTAATGACATATTGACACTTTGATTTACTGTTGCAATTGAATGAATGAAACTCCAGTCACCTCATTCAAAGATTCCCATCCTCTGGTACTCAGCCCTGGAAGTTTGTTGTTTTTGGTATACAGATAAGTGAAACCACAAGAAGAAACTAAATGTATTGAAATATCTAAGGATAACCAATCAAATGTCGGAAGTTAGAACATCTCAAATGATAGCTTAAGCTAACCATTACCATCCACTAAACTCAGATTCGCAATCAGCATAAATTCAAATTTCCACCATTTATTTTCTCTATTGATATTTGAAGTTGCAAGTAGCATTTGGAAGATTTGCAAAAAAATTGTATTTTTATAACTTAGGAATGGTATAACAGTTTTACTTTTCACAAATGTCACATTACTATAGAAAAGGGGATAATTAATTTACCTAAGAAAAACTGACATTAGGCCACTGTAGCCTAAAATAAACTGGAAGACAGATCCAACAATCATTGCTCCCTGCAGCTCTCTCATGGTATGTTGAAATCTCTGCTAAGCCAATAAATATAGTAATGCATTTCAAACAACAAAACTAATAATAAATACATCCAAAAACATAGTTACAATTCCATAATGATAAAACATTAAAAAACAAAAACAAAAACAAAAAATCCAAAACTTGGCATAGGGATATAATCAACTTGAATTAAACAGATACATTGGGTGTGCACGGTTCTAATTTTTAAACCCAAATTTAGCATTTCTGCCTTTGGTCTACTCTATGAAAATGGCATATAGGGAGAGAGCATACATTTTTACTCATAGCAGAAAACTCATTGGAAAATATGATACTCAAAGCTGGTGCAAGATAAACAAAAGAGGCTCCCTGTACTAATGGTAACCTCGAACCAAACCAGGAATGTAAAAGGGTTGAGATGCCAGAGATAAGCAGCACAGTTGACACAACCTTCGCTGTATCCTCCTGTTTAGAAAAAAAAAAAATAGCATGATAAACTTTCACCTACATTGGAAGATCAAAATGCGATAGAGAATTCTGAAATGAAAAACTTGGACTATGGAGACACAAATTCATCCTGTTTCAAAGTCGATTTCAAAACTTTCATGTGCAGATGGAAGAAAAATACTTACATCACTTCCATGCATTGCAGGTACAATCACCAGGGGAATTAGGATAAGAGATCCTATAATAGAAATGTAGTGCTGAAGCGCATATAGTATAAGTGACACTGTCCAGAAGCACCAATAGAAACAACCAATAAGGAAACGATCTCAGAATCTATGTAGGTGCTTATTTTAACATGATAGAGACTGACGCAGCTATGAAATTGGTCCACACTTCATGTGCAAATCCTATTATCTATTCCACATTTCTATTTATGGCAGCATTTGGAAACACACCACTTTATGCCAAAAGTTTGTTCCATTACAGTCCAAAAATAATACAAGAACATCCATAACAGATACACCAAAAGAACAAAATGCAGGAGGACTATAACCGATTCTACAACCTCAACCAACCATTAACACAACCTAAAAGACCACAACTGTATATATCCAGTGACAGTGCTAGAAAAGATCAATATTGAAAAGATATAAGAATCTAAATATGTGCTGCTTTTAACATCATAGGAACTGACATGGGTATCAAAATGGTTCACAATTCATGTGAGATTCCTATTGTCTACTCCACAATCCTATATATAACAGCATTTGGAAACACTCTCATCTTTTACACAAAAAATAAGTTCCATTACAGTACAAAAATAATATAAGAACATCCATAACAGATACACCAACTGATCAAGCCAAAAAAGGACCATAATCAATTCTATGACCTCAAACAACCACGAACACGACCCAAAAGACCACAACTCTACATAACCAGTGGCAGTACTAGCAACTATTACACTGCTTTTCAGCATTGACACTTTAACTGCTTGCAAGAACCAACCAGAGCTATGTTACCAGTAATGGGAAAACAAGAAATAAAATGAAAACATGTTAAAACTGATAAATGGAGGTTCTAGTGTTACAGGGACAAAAAGAAAAATACAATCGTTTTATACATTACAAGAATTATTAGATTTTTATCAATTTAACTATCATCATAGGGAAAAAAATCAATCCTCTTTCAACAAATAAAATACAGGCATGTCATATTAAGAATTTTGTGGAGAGTTAGTAAACAACAAAACTTGTTCACACAAGACAACAGCTTTAATTGTGGCATACTTTCAGTTTCAATGGATGACATCTTTGAGTCGGGATATAAAATGTAATACATAATACAGCAGAAAATCTGAGAAATGCTAAAAACAGAAAACTGGTTGAAAAGAATTCCATCTCAATGGAGAGCTCAGAGTGACAGATCAAAAGACAATTATTTTGTGCAAATGTTAAAATGTACAGACTTGGTGTTTGAACGTTTGAATGTTTTTTGCTGATTTGACCAGCCGTTTGTCACAGCCAGAAATGATATAAGAAACTTTTTTTTTTGAGAAAATGTACAGGCTTAATATTTGACTGCCAGAGATGACATAAGAAACATCAATTTCTTGAGAATGGGTTTCCAAATGTGGGAGCAAGTGAACATTTTGTTTCAGCCATCTGTTAACATAGAACCCAAGAGAGCCGTGATTTGACAAAATCTGGACAAGAAACCATAATCAGGTAGTCCTGAAACAATGAATGCATCTTCTCACACTTTATTAACACATAAAATGCAATGTAGCCATAAAGAGAGTATAAGAGAAATTGTGATTTGAAGATTCAAGGATGCTATTCATACTCGATGAGCATAGACAAGCTTACCAATTCCAGGAGTCTCTCTAATATCATACTTCAAGTGAGACTGCTTAACCATCATTTCTTCAGCATCCTCCGACACAAGGTCCTGTTCGGGGTCTCTGTCTCTGTTTACTCTAACCGGTTCTGGCTTAGGACGACTGCTGCTGGGCAAGACCCCATTGTTCTTATCAGCATTTAAGGCCTTCTTTTCTGCTGGAACAGCAATAGGAGAAGGTGTGGATGCTGTTGGTAGTGCATCTGGAGGAGCTAATTCTGGCTTTTGAACTTGTGGTGGCTTCATGATTTTCTGAGTGGTGTCCCCCATGCCATTTGAGAGCGTTGTTGCCTTAGAAGTCGCAGTTGGAGTAGGGCCAGCTTCAAGATCAAAAGCACTACCACCTCGATTTGTGTATCCAGGAGGCTTGGGAAGCACAGGAGGGGGTGTAATAAGATTGCCTGCATTGCCGATCTCTTTACTGGTGTTTGGTGAGGAGACAAAGCTTCCAGTTGAGACAGTAGTCTTGAAGCCTGTTCTTCTAGCCCAATTGCCCATAAGCTTTGGGTTGTTATCATTCCCACCAGATTCTATGCCCAATGCCCTTGGGGGCCAAGGCCCTGGCCTCTTCCCAAGTGGAGGTGACTCTGGATCATGCTCTTGGGCATTTGAGACCCTTGAGGGTGGGGATCCTGGCATCCTGCCTCCTCCGCCTCCTGTTCTTCCCCCTGCAAACATTTTACGATCCAAATGATTCTATAGCCCCACAATTTATCCAAGCTAGATCAGAAGCAGCTCGTGAGTGAAAACCCAACAGACAATACAGTCAAAAACTTCAGTTTTCAGTCGGCATTAGATGGGCGTAATCATTCCTCCTGATATACAGTTTTTCATCATGTGGGCACTCACTTATTCTCCTTAAATCATATCAATATTAAATGGGTGTGCAACTTTTAACCTTCGGAAAAATGGGTATGCAAGAGCCTGGCCTGAGATGGCGTTTCAAACTGAAATTGCCACTACAGTGCTAATGGTTTGGGATCTCAACCTAGCACCCCAATACATCACACATATGAAGAGTTTTCTGCGCAAAATGGCATTGTAGAATTTGACCCCATCCCAGACAAATGTGCATTGATAATTTGGTCAATCATAGCTGAACTAGATCATAGCTATATTTAGACAGTATGCCTGAAGTTGTGGTTTCAGGTGGCCACTGCAGGTTTGGGAGTTACCAATGGAACATATTTTGAAGTGGGGAAGTCAGATAACAGCAGAATAAGTTAACCCACAATCCAAGAATGGAGGCATTCGAGCTTTAATAGCCTGAATCATGTATGATGATTGAGTGGATGATTAGGGTGATTTTGGCAAGCATTTGGGGCCGAATTTTTTCGAGTGAACTAACTGACAGAGCAGCTGCTTTGCCAAACACAGATTTAAAAGAGCATGATTGGGAGAATGAGAATGTGAATGAGAATGTGAACGTGAATGTGAATGAGCCACTGCTCTCTGGATAAGTAGTAGTCTGATTTTTCTGCTTTCCCTTGGATTCTGAAACCGTTGCATATGCCGACAAGAGCTTCTACTGGCTAGTTGGACTTTCTTTTTTTTTCTTTGGTCGTTTTTCTAATGCTTATTCGTGTGAGAATTTGAATGCCTCAAATCCCTGTTGTTTGATGAGATGAATTTTGATGGAGATGGGAACCTCAAATAAGTACCGAAAACTTCTAGTTTTGCATGGAAAGGTGAACAAATAATTTAGGGGAATTTGACTGGGTATTTATTAAATGTAGTGATCCTAACAAGTATGCTAACGGATCTGTGGGCGTTTCGTCCGGTTTTTGATCAAATTTACTTCGTTAATAATATCTCGTCCAGGCAGAGTTCATTAATCAACCGCATTAGATCGGGAAAAGAAGGTATCATGTATTAAAAGACCAAAAGAAACGCTCCAATTACATTTGATACCCACATCAAATTTGGTAGGAAATTTAGGTAGATAAAGTTGTGAAATTCAGTACACTTAATCATTAAATATAATACCCAATAGTCGTTTATATAATGTCCAATAGTTGTGATTTGGCTACCCATAATTAAACAAAATGTATGCTTTTGATCTAAAAAGCAACCAATCATGTGATACCACATCAGCACTCAACTACTCATGATGTAATGCATGAGTATTGGTCTCACTATTTTTTGGGGCCTTTTGGACACCTTGACAAAAAACATTCTGATGTGGCATCATATTTGATGATGTGGCCCTGAAACCTTAGTTATAAGCACCATTAGGCTAGCATGTAAGAATGGGAGTGATTTGAAATTTCATTAGGATAATTGAAGTTAAGTTGCCGCTTCTTGGGCCCTCTCCCTGAAGTAAGGTTTTAATAGTAGGAAATGGTTAATGGGATTGAAGAGTTTTATTTTAAGTGGTTGAGTTTAATTGATGAGAATCATGTTATGTTGTTTGTTTATATTATTTAGTTTCGAATTTTTTACGAGTGTGATTACATCAAGTTCAATTCTTAGGTGACTTTGATGGACTAGATCCCCTTACTAATGACAATTTAGCTAGAGGACAATTTTTAAATTAAATGTATGATCTTTTGTGATATTATAATCTACTATGTAAAGACAAAGATGTTGGTATCTATGTAATCCAATTGTTTCCATCTAAACAAAAAAATTAAAGAGACATAATTAGCTTACTACTATGTCTCTTTAATTTTTTTGGGTGTAGTATCATGTGTCGCTTTAAAATTATATATTGTTAGTTGTATAATAATAGTATATACTAGAGATCCCTTGTTAATGAGGTTGACATAGATAGTTGGCAAGGAAAAAAAATCTAATTAGATGAAACTTTTAGTTGTGTTCCTAAAGCTCAATTTTGATGGGCTTTTAGCGAGGACCTTAGTTTGGTTGGGGATAGTATTGTGTTTTAGAGTGCAAATGGTCTCTTTGGAAAAGGTGGTTCTTTGTTTCTTAGGAGTAGGCCAAACAATAAGACAAAATGGGAAGTAGTTGTGGTAAGTATTATCTTAGCCTCTTTGATGGGTTGTAAGCAAGTAGTGGTGGAAGGTGATTAATCGATGCGATTCAAGGTTTGAATAAGGAGTCATACTTGAGTTGGAAGAAAGATTCTTCCTTAAGGAAGCAATGAAGTTGCATAAATCCTTTAATGTTATTTTGTTTCCACATTGCTTTCATGAATCGAACTTGATGGAAAATGTGTAAGTCAATGTTAGCTTTAATTAAGAACCTTATTTTCCCCTTTATAGTGAAATTTTGGAAGCTTGGCCTAAGATTGATTTATTTATTTTTATTTTTTCCTCCTTAAAGGGATTGGTTGTCCCCTTCCCTTCTACGCCATGAAGTGTGGAGCTTTTATTTTGATTATTTCTTGTCCATTCTTCATCTAATGATTATTTGTAAGGGATTGGTGGATTGGAGTGGTAGCCTTTATTAAAAGCTTGGAGAGTGTGGAATTATGATTGCTTGTGCAACCCACTAATACATCTAGAATCTAGGCCTTGGCCTCTCTATTTATGATATTAGTTTTTTGGGTTTTTGTTGTTCTCTCCTAGGTTTCTTTATGGACCATTATGTGTTTGTGGGATGCTTTGGTAGGGATTTTGGTTGGATCTAGTAGCAACTTCATTTGTTTTTCTTTATGGTAAGAGGTAATTGTTTATCGTTGTCATTCTTTAAAGCCTATGGACCTTTATCTAAAGGCTAAGGTTTCAAACAAGCATTTAAGCTCCATTTTTCACTATCCTAACATGGTGTCTTTTGGTGTGGCGAAATGTGTGTTGGGCCCTAAAGATGTGGAAAAATGATTGAAGCAAAATAACATAAGATAATACAAATAATCAAATATATACCTCAAACAATATCCATCCTCCTAAATTTGAGTGAAAATAGAATGCACCCTAGTCCTATTTGATTTGCTCTAGATTATGATAAGATGTGGATTGCTTAAAATTTTAGCATAACCTTGGTATGATTGGCATAACTTGATTGATGATGAAGGATGAAGACCTCTAGTTATAGAATTCTCAAGAGGCAAAATCAAGAGCTAGGATAGATTTATGATGGATGGCTAAGATTGAATGAGGATTAGGGTTAGGTTGAAAGATGTAGTCATGTGACGATGGTTAATATTAATGGATTCTAGAGAAACATCTTTATGTGAATGGATAGAATTAAGAGGTGGGATATGAAATGAATGGATGAGATGAAAAGTTAGTTTGACTGTTGGCAAGGTGTCCAGGTTCAATGAATCTAGATAAGGAGTTAGTTAGACATGTGAAGGGGACACTTGTCACATGATGGTGATTTTAGATTGTGATCCATGTGAAAAAGTTTAAGGGTCAAGATTAAATGGACAAGGATAAAGGTGAATGTGAAATTAATTAAATAAATAATAAATACTTATTTAATTAATGGGATCATATGAAAAATAATTAAATAAATAATTATTATTATTTAATTACTATAATAAGGTAAAATTAGGTATCATTGGGTAAGGTCAAAATTTTAGGTGTCTACATTTTACCCCTCTTTGATATGGCATTGTGACTGTAAGAAGCGGATTTGTATCAAAGAAGAATAAAATATAGTGGGTAGGAAGGGATAGGACTAGTGGCATGATGCCCTAGTCACTAGATGAATGAGGAAAGATGACAATGAGGTAATGGGATGCCCCCTCAAGAGGATAGGCGAGTTAAAAGAACATGGGTGTGCTCTTAAAATGAAAAAGAAAGATGGGGGATAAGGATCAAGAATTAGATGAAATGGAAGTCAAATGGGATGGAAGGGGATGAAAGAAAGGGGAGATCGGTTATGCTAGTATGTGAAGAGTAATCTTAAAGTTTAATATAGCAAAGGAAATTATGCACCGAGGTATGAAGAATAGGGGTGATAGAGTAACCTTTGCATGGACTTAACACTCATTCAAAAAGGGTTATCCTTGTTCACATTAGAGGCCACAAAACCTTGTCAAAATATGTGAGGAAAATAGACTTAAAGCATGATGGTCCTAATGCACAAAAGGTATGAAATGACCTAGTATGCAAAGGATGAATGTTCATGCTAGAAGTTGTTCCAACACACACAAGGTAAGTAGCTACATAGCAATATTACAAGAATGGCCCACAAACACAACATACAAGATAATGATGATGCCCCACTATATACCAATTAAAACACACCAAGATATAGAAAGATCTAGGTGGCCTTAAGTAGGTGTAGTCATAGGTCAAAAGATAAATCAAAACAAAAGATTCATTGATAAATATGGCATGTAACCAACATGTCTCTTGTCAAAGATAGGATAATGATGATGATTAGGATTATGCCACACTCAGGACTGAGGCATCCTTATGGGCATGGATGATTGGATAAATGAAGGTGATGGGAAAAAGGACATAATGAATGTTTAATGTTCATCAAATAGGCTCATGTGTAATTTTGTGATAAGGTGTGATGTCTAAATGCAGTGTTTGGTTTTGTTCAAATGTAAGTTTGAGGAATGCCAAAGTTTATTATGCATGGGATTTGGGATGAGACAAGATGGCATGGGATGAGGTAATGTGTTTATGCATTTGTTTTATTATGGGATGAAGTCGTTATTATGGTATGAAGGG
>VDFB02073056.1:0-18152 GCA_007258455.2 Sequoia sempervirens
TGAATATCTTTTTAGTTGTCAAGGTGTTTTTGAATATGAACATTTTATAATCCATTGTTTAAGAAGGGCTTCTAATAATTCAAAATTGTACGATAAGAACACAATTTGGAGGCATGAGGCAGAGATTCATCATTAGTGGATTGATCCAATCTCTATTTGGAAGGAAACCCCCTCCTCATTTTTCATTGTGGAACAGTCCACACTTGTCCTCTTTCATTGCAAACAATTTTGATCTCACTCTAGGTATTATAGGGAAGGTTGCTCCCATCTGTTGAGAAGATAAGTTAGTTTTTGTCTCAATAGCCTCATTCTACATGCAACACTCTTATGATGCTCCTAGGTTGGTTGTTCTACTTTAGGGAAATCATTCAAAAATTATAGATGTTTGGATCAGTATAGAAAATCAAAAGAAGTTGTCCTCAACAAAAGACATTCAAGCCAACAACACAAGGATTATTGTTTGTGTACAAAGAAGGGTTAGACTCTTTTGAAGATTATCAAGGTTCATTTAATAGTCATGTAATTTTTAGTTTAGATCGAATTATATTTTTTATTATGTATTCACAAGTTTGGGACACTATATCTATCTTGTTCAAAGGGTGGTACTTTTTTATTATTTTATATTTACTTGATGAGAGGGGGCCCTACTCCACTTGATTAAGCAAAAACATATATGTTATGTTTGCTTTAAAAGGTCAATTTTTAAATATATTTTTTATATCACAATTTTATTAATTGAAAAAGAATATAGTCTACTTAAATATTAAATAGTTTGATGATCAAACAATCAGTAACATTTTAACATAATTTTTATGTAATTACCCTAATGGATAGGGAAAATAAACTAGTACAATTTTTATGTAATTACCCTAATGGATAGGGAAAAATAAACTAGTACAAATATCTTAAGAATATTTATCTAGAAGATGCCAATATATATTGTTTAGAGGAGCCTATATTGAATTTGTTAATAGAATTTATGATGTATATTTGAAACTAACATAGATGCATCTTAAGACTAATACTACTTGACATCTTTTAGACATGTATTTAAGATATCTATGCTAGTTTATAATATACATAATACTATATATTATTTAATTGTTTGTAAATGTTATAAATTATTTTAGGTTCAAATCCATATAATTGCTTGTATTTTTTTAATTAACCCAAATTAATATAAGTGAAGTGTTTTCTTTATAATATTTATATGAATGTAGTTTTCCAATATTTATCTAAACTAATGCATATATGTATGACAATATATAGACAACTAGATAAATAAAAAAAGGTATATAGACATTATTTGCTTTAATTTTAATTCAACAAATATATTTTGTTTACAAAATTATGTTCAAATTTTCAAAATTGAATTTGAGAACCTTGGGTAAGTGCAAGACTGCAAAAAGATGTTCTCGGGATCTCCAACTTATCATGAAATATGAAATGGATCAAATCAAAATGAGTAATATGTGTATGGAAATATGTGCATGCATAAGTGTAATAAGTAAGTAGATAGGACAAATATATAAGAATATGTAAACAAATGAATAATAAGTAATGATTTTTTTTATTGGAAAAATGCATATATTAATAGTAAAAAGGTAATGTACAAGATAGTAAGCAATAATTGAATATGCATAATGATAATAAGTATGAAATATAAGATAAGTATCCTGGCAACTTCACACAAAATTATACATTCTTTGTCAATATATCAGATACAATTCTCTTCAAATAAACACAAAACTAAATAAAAAATTATCATAAAAAAACTCTATTTTTTACGCCGAATGCGTATCCTACTATGAACTGCACCAAACTATTTTTTTAAATCGACAGCTGAAGCCATCCTGGAGACGACTCTCCACACTCTAACCGTTCATCGCTTTTAAACCACGCCAGTCAACATCGAAGACATTTAATAATAAGGTGTACAGTCATTCCAGTCAACATCGAATTTTGAAGTGATCAAGCTCACTTTTTCCATCGACGGTGTAGAAAGGACTGGAAACGGTGGAAGTAAGATGGGCCATTCATTTTTTCCCCAAAAATTTTCCGCCGATCTATGCATGATCAACAACAACCATGTGCATCTATTTTAGACTGGTTGGAGGTTTACAGGGGCATTCCCTGCGCAATGCAGAGCTTCTCCATGGTGACATGGTGGAAGCTGGGGATGGACCAGGTGCAGTTTCCATGGGGAAAGCCGCTGCACTTTGGTCCCGCCATTTCCTCTCACTCGCAGGACCTCGTCCTCTTGCTTCTGCACCACCACGGTCATGACCTTAACGTAGTCATTTCTTTCCGTCCTCCTCAGTTGTCCAAGTTTGAGCGCATTTTTCCACTCTTGTTAGGTTCTCATCACGATTAGAATATAAGTTTTTCCCTCATATTGTAAATAAAACAGGAACTTTTTCTCCAATATAAAACGATTCAGCTTGTGCCACAATGTTTTATGGGTACCTCTGCATTATTTCATTTGCACTGATTTGGAGCTCTTGCATACGCCTTTCACACCCATCTAAATCCATAAGTTTGATTACCTTCATATTCTTGCCCGCTATAATGGGGAAAACGCACCACAAGATTTCCCATTGATACATAGAAATGGTGAACTGGTAATTTTTTTAAAAATTTGAAGGCTAGAAGAAGGAATTATATAATTGGGAACTTGTATTTGATTCAAAGTCTTCTAAAGAAAGATTGAATTGTGGTCGGTGATTGCAACAGATTTTGTCTGGGTTGGATGTGCGCTTGGATGTGCGCTGACTAATTTCGTTGGATTGGTTTATATCGCTAACATTTGATAATGTCAAACTGTTTCTAGAAGCTAAAATCTGAGCGTGACCATGCTACATCAAAGAGAGGTTTTTCCTGTAGTTTTTCATGGCATTAACGCCATTCTATGCATCGGCTTTAAACTTATTCTGCATACCAAATGGAAGGGCCCAAAAAACGCGCCGCATTGAAAATGAACCTCCAAATCCATTGCCTACTTTCCGAGAAGGCTCCTTCACCGTGTCCTTTTAAAACAACCCTTTATCTTTCCTGAGCATTTCGCGACAAAAAATAGGTTTTTTTTAAAATATTATTTTAATTTTAAGGGTCCATAAAGACGGGCGTGAGTATCCGTATTAATATTTAAAAGAGGTTTTATCTAAGAAAGGATTACGAATTGAATAGAGTATTAATTAAAATATTTATTTTAATTTAAAGAAAGCTTTGGTTTGGCCCTGTTCTTTATGTTAATGGGCTTGTCATGTCATTTTTGGATTCTAATTTAAATCTAATTAGTTGTAATACATTAATAGATTTAATTTTGAGAAAAAAATAAAAAAAATTAAATTATATTGATAAAATAAATTTATTTAGAGTAATGAATTTGAATTGGAAATATTAAATAAAAAAAATGAAATTTAAAATAAAATAAATATTCTATTTAGTTTAAAATTTGATGATAGGAATATGTGATAATACATATATTTGATTTAGGTTGAGTGAGGATTGGAAATATTCAATAAAAACTAAATGTGGAAATTGAAATAATTAAATACCATATTTGACTCACAATTTGATGATAGATGTTAGAAATTGATTTGCCAAGGTGTTCCATGTTTATGATTATGTAAAATTAACGAGAATACAAGGTGTCATGAATCAAATTCATAATTAAAAAAGACACAACCCAAAAAATATACAAATACTCTATTAAAAACAATTTTTCTTATAGGATATATAAATTAAAAAAATTAACCCATCAACTTAACACTTATTTATAGGACACAAAGAAAATACCAATAAAATTAAATAATTCTTAATTAAAAAATCTATAAAAATTAACATAAATAACATTAATATTTTTGTTGAAGGCATTCCCTCTATAAACCAAGGCAACCTAATATGGTAAATCAATAACATAGCTTGTTGGAGAAGGGGTGAAAGACGAAAAAAAGAAATCTTGGTTGTTTGTCATCATCAATATCCTTTATCTGTTTGTGCTTTTTATACTTTTTATTTTTCCCATTTTCACTGTCACTGTTCATGACATTAATGTCATTGTATGCATATGCCCCAAGTAGACGCATCATGAATAAAGAGTCTCATTGCATTACACTAGTAGATGTCTAAATTTGGACAATTAATTTATCCAAATTCATCCCCTTTCATCTTATTTTCATTAATTAAGTAATACTACTGTTATTTAATTAATGGCTTTAATTCTGCCAAATCCCTAAGGTATTTAATCAATAATACCTTATCTCTTTAATTCTCCTTCCATCAAATGAATTAAATAAATATCACATTTATTTAATTCCTCCTCATGTCACATCCTCCATCATTTTTATCTTATCCTAATCCATCTTCTAATCTCATCATTAGGATGTGCGCATGCCTAATCCTTGATTAGGAGGTGTCACATCCTCAACTTTTGCAAGTTGGCCTCCTAATCTCTCTTAGCCACCTAACCATCCTCTAATCCTTCACTAACTAGCCTAATCAACCTCTTAAGGAATTTTTAATTCCTTTATCCTCCAAGGAATATTAAAATTCCTTTTCTTCCCCATGTCCCGCATAGCGTGTCCTTAGTCAACCCTATTAAATGCTTTTCTTTTTTGAGGCATCTCCCTTCCCCATGTGAATTTTAAATTCACTGAAATCTATACACCCTTTGGAATTTAAAATTCCTTCCCTCTTCCCCATGAGAATATTTGAGGATTTTTTAATTCCTCACGTGTCCTCTCCCCACATGGGGACAAGGACCTCCTTTATGAGGAGATCTGTCCAATCCCAAGGTACTTTGTACCCCTCTCCATGTCGTATCCTTCCCATCATTTCCTTCATCACCTTTTAGGGCTATCTCACATGCCATGTCAAGATGTGAGGGCTTGTGAGTTCTCAACTCACCTTAGCCCTACATCTTGATATTTGGTGGCTCAATCTCACCATCCATTTCCCCTAGGATTTCCCAAAAATCCTATAAATACCCTCTCTTTTCTCTCATTTTAGAGGAGATCATTTTGCTAGCCAAACTCTTGCAGTTTTGTTTCTCAACTCACACTTAGCCATTTTTCTTGTTTTCATCCACTTGCACTCATCCTCACATCACTTTTTAGCTTGCATCTTGTGCCATCCAAGGAGCATACACATCAAAGATCGAAGGGCCAACCAAAGGATCGACTCAATGCAAGGTATAGAGTTCCATTTTGTTGCTTTTGTCTTGCATTGTTTCCAACTTAGGCTAATCTTGAGGTGTAGGTTGTTTTGAGTTGTTTATTTGCACTCTTTTCCTTGTTTGCTTTCTAGCGCTCACATTCGACCTATCACAACACCTATCGCCTCATAAAACATAACTCCTTGTAGGCTCCACCTTCCACCATTTCGGCATGGTCGAGAATAGAATTGATGGTGGAGTTAGAGTTAGTTTCTTTACTCATGCACTTTCCATGAACCTCTAAGAGTTTTTGCCACATAAAGAAAGTAGATTTACTTTTATTTCATCATTTTAATAATATTGAAGAACTTTCAATTAAAAAAAACATAAATAATTAAATACATTTATTTTCATTCATATTTTGTTACTATTTTTATTATATTTTTGTTATAAAGTAATTTTTTACACATAATAATACACTAAAACCAATTCACTCCATCTCTCCTATTCTATATCTCTATATCTATTTCTCTCCCTCTCCATCCCTATCTATCCATATGTTTCTCTACCTCTATTTCCCTATTTGTCTCCTTATCTAGATCTATAACTTTCCGTATCCCTCTCTATCTGTCTATATCACCCTTTATCTATATATCTCCCCCTCCCTCTCCCTCTAATGGGAGACAGCAAGCATGGCTCTCCCTCTGTGTCCACCTGGTGGAAGAAAACAAAGGCCAACAAAGGCTTTACCCCTTCCCAGTCAAACTAAGACCAACCAGTAAACTTGTCCTCTCAAAAAATCGTTGAAAAGAAATGGCATTGTCGTGCTGGTGAAGAGTGCTATGGAGTATAGAGCTCTGTCGCTACCTAACAAGACGAAAAGAAATGGCGAGGTAGAGTTAAGTTACAGGAACAGAGGTGGCTTACTCCCGACGACTTTGAGGCGAATTTCAATGGTCACGATCGGAATGATCGTCTCCCAGGTATATCTGAAAGAGTCAACTGTTGATTATTAATTTTATCTCACAAAAAAAAACCCTTACTGTACATTTAGCAATTTTATATTTCCATACACTTTCTTCATGGACTGGACTGGTTTATCTCCATCAAATCACACGGCTGTATAGTGACAATAGATGAAATGCCAACGAGGAAAATGAAATTTAGACAGAACTGTGTTGTAATTGGATCGGTGTCAGAGGAAAAAACAACGAATGCTAGAAAATAAAAGACTTCATCATGTTGCTTTCACATTAATACCTGCTCCATCGAAAATCAGATTTCGCATTAATTTGGAGAAAAGACCACAGGAAACAACTAAACGGCTGTGATAAATTTGATCGTATAGCAAGGGCCCTGATGAAGAATACACCGTTGCTTGAAATTTCACAATGCATTAATGCCTGGGAGACAAAGCGCGTGCACGGTTGTGATCACTTTGGTCGTCTCCTGAGGGATCTTACACCGTCAGTGAATAAATTTAGCTTGGTTCATTTCAAAGTGGAAAATTTCTCTTCCTACATTTATACATTTACAATGACTCTCTTTTATTTATATACAAATCTTTACGATACAAATTTATTTGAAAATTTCCCTTCATAATAAGTTGAAAATTTGTTGTAGTTCTACAAAAAAAGAAAACAATCACAACACATAGTCTTGAACTTTTTCAAAAACACCAATAGCATTTTCCAAAATTGTACAAACTTACATCCTATTTTCCACAAATTTCCCTCTTTTGTGGAAAATTTACATTATCCGCATTCACAAATTAGCATTTTTCAATTTGGTTCCAAACTTATTGCTAACAAAATTCAAATTTCCAAAAACCTAATTATCATATTTCAAAATGCTGGCAAGCGCATTTAGTACACTAAGTACGAACAAAACGATGGCAACATTGACTACAAATGCCATTGCAGATATTCTTGCAGGCATCTCTACTTTGACCCCTGTTTTGCAAGTTGCATCCATCAACTCCATTGAACAGGCTCACTCTAAACTTCTCAAATACCGTGTTGAACTTTTTGATGGTTTGCACACCCATCATGCTTTACTTCCTACCCAATTCAATGATCTTGTGTTGGAGGAGGCTCTAGTAAAAGGTTCTATTGTCCTACTTACACAATATAGCTCGAAGATGTTTCACAAATTTACGTACGTCAACATACTCCCATAAAATTTTCCTTCTTTAAATTTTCCCCTTGCATTCTCTTACTAAGTTTTTCACTTTACAAAATTGCAGGGCTATCATTATTGAAAACTTTGAATTAATTTCAAAGAATGCACCAATTGTTGGTACTCCAACTCCTCTCCTGCAATCTAGAAGCTCCCTCCCATCAAGTAGCTCTCTAGCCCCAGTGGGATCCTCTAAATCTACAAATGATTCATTTGAAGAAGATGTTGAGCCTCAAAGTCAAAAGAGTATATCCCCTTTTAATCCAATTCCCATAAAAATTTTAACCCCCAACCATAAGTATTGGACCATTGAGGGTCAAGCCTTGATGAAATCATCAATTCACAAATATATAAATGCTGGACATGATGAAAAAGTTTTTGGATTTGATTTCGTAGACATGACAGGCTCTGAAATTCATATTTCTTGCTTCAACGAACAAGTTGGAGAATTTTACCATGCTATTAACTCTAATAGTCTTTATGTCATCTCCAACAGATGCATAAAAGTTGCAAACACAAAATATAGTAGCTCCACACATCCATACGAAAATAATTCTGCATAACTCATCATCTGTCATTGCATCCACATCCTTGAACTCCACAATACCCACCCATACTTTCCACTTTACAAGAATCCAATCCTTGTCCTTGTTTCCTATCAATTCCATTGTCAATGTCATTGGAATACTTGTAGCTATCTCCCCTGCATCAACTATTCGTAAAAAGGATGGTACAAAGATAATTAAATGCACTGCTACAATTGTTGATATGTCAGTTTGTACCATAGATGTTACACTTTGGGGTCATCATTGTTGTACAGCCAAATCCTTATGTAATTTTTATTAAATTAGGGCGTATTACCATGTGGTGTCAAAGAGGTCTTGATACTATTTTCCCAACTAAAGTTCAAATTAACCCAAATTTAGCAGAGACACCGGCCTTACAAACATGGTATGCCACTACAGATATTGCCAAGCCCTTTACTTCCTTGTCAAAAAAACAACTTTCTCCCATACAATTTGCCAATCTAGTTAATATCTCATCTCTAAAAGATAAAGCATGCTTGAAAAGAAAAAAGTTTGCATAAAGGCCTCCATTTCAAATCTGGACCTTGACACCTTCTATTACCTTTCATGTCCTCTATTGGTGGACAATAAAAAGTGTAAAAAAAAGGTTTTGCAAACTTCCCCTACTACATTTCGTTGCCCAAAGTGTTGTAAAGATCTCCTTAAATGTGACTTTAGCTACATGCTCAAAGTGGACTTGAAAGATGCAAGTGGTGAACTCCTCAAAGTTACTGCATTTGAAGGTCCAACAAATTCATTAATTGGTGTTTCTATTGAGGATTTTCAGCTACTACTTACTGAACCAAATACTACTAAAGACATTTTGGACCATATTATTGGTAGCCAATTTTACATTGATTTGAGCATCCAAGTGATTCCCTTTGGTGGACAGGAAACACAAAGCATTGTTATTACTGCCATTAAGCAAATTTAAATGTTGTACTTCTCTCTTCTTAGCAATATTGTAAACTCCACCTACCCATATATGTAAAGTTTATCAGCAAATGAAAAGAGTTTAATTTTTTTTATCAAAAACATTGCATAGTCACACATATACAAGTATTTTCCTACATTTTCCTTCCACTTTGTAATTTGCATAGCTTATGTTCTCCTTCCTTGTCGCATTGATCATGGTTTTTCTCAAATTTAAATGAAAATAACATATTTAAATTACCACTGTCCATATTTTTTTATAGCTTTATGTACATTAAAATTTCTATGTACAAATTTCTATGTATGTATCCTATATATTGTACTTATAATCTCTCACAATTCTATTTCATTCCTTTTACCATCAGAATACCATGCAAGGAAAGATGATATTAACAAACGAAGACGTGAGGTCAATCGAACTCTTGTCTCTAGAGCCTCAGCATCTACATTCTCTCCACCTCTTATTGTACCCATCCTACAAAGTATTGCACCTCCCCCACAAAATATAGTTCATCTTGCCCCATATATCGAAATGCACCCTTCGCCACTTTTCTCCCAGGAGTATTTCTCTACTAGAAATAACTTCCGATCAAAGTTAGATAGCCTCTCAAAAATATCAACTTGTATGGTTTGCATGGAGAGATATCCAGGAATCAAAACTAGGCAAACAAATGGACTCACAACTTGTTCTACATGCATATCTGAAAAGAATGACCATCGGTTCTGAAAGTGGGACAACATGGACCCTGGTGAGCAACCTATATGTTTACAAATTCTATCCCAAATTGAGGAAATGCTAATAGCAAGAGTTAACCCAATACTTCAAGTTACCTATGCAAGGGGGGGGGCAACTAAAATGCGGTGGCCACACTATCAGCTTTCCACAAGATATATTTACAATTGCATCCTATTTTCCTAGGCATATTACTGACCTTGATATTCTAATAGTAAACAGGGAAAATATCAACCAACAACCATATAGCTTTCTTGTGAGTAGAGGTCGTGTCCACGAGGCACTTAAATATAAGATATGCAATGACCCATACTACAAGGATGTCCAAATAGATGAGCTTGCATTATCAAATTTTCCAGAGTGTTCTACTGATGTCTCAATCCCTATTTTTACAACATCTTCAAATCCTACTACCACTAATGCAAACTTGAATGAAACAAGCAACACCGAATATGACCCTACTGAACACAGCTTATTGCCGACAACATCCTTTGCGGTGAATCTCCCACATGCACGTACAAAGGTCGAAGAGGTGCGCTCTTTGCTACAACTAGGTGTAGGACGACCAACACCAACCATTGCATGGCCGCCCATTTCTCCAACTCCTATAAATGAATACACCACTGAAGGATTATTTGCTATGAAATTCCCCACTTTGTTTCCAAATGGAAAAGCAACATTCAAGCAACAACATATCAAAGAAATTAAACTACATGAATATGCTCTCCACCTTATAAGGTACCATGATTAGCGGTTTGGGCAACACAGATCGTCAAGGACTGACATTTATAGCTATTTCAAGAGTTCCTAATCTACAAATCCTTCGCATCCACCCAACCTTCTCATTCCAACGATATGCACGCATTCAACGAAGCCCATATGTTGCTTGCAGAATAAATGAAGAAATTCGTTTGCAAGCATTGTCAACTTCAAACACTAATACAATTAAAGGGAATCTCAACTACTATAGGTATGCCACTTTCTTATTTACTACAATATCAACTATTACAATTATTACTATCTTCAAAATTCTATTTGTATTCTTCCTTACCTACACACTCCTCCCATTGCTCATTTACACAAGTCATGATATTTAACAAGAATGCAAAACTGTGAAAAGAGATGGAGCCCCTCATCAACACTACTCACCAGCTTGTACAAATCCCTGACAAAATGGAAACACTCCTAAATTTTATTGCTACTATTTGTCCATTTTTCTTCATTTCCCCCTTTCTTTGATGGAACATTACTATTCTTAATTATTTGTAAGTGAAGATGCCATTTTTAAAAAAAATTTACACATATGCGTCAAATAAAGAGTTGCAGATCAAAAGCTAAAGTCAATAACCAAGCTCCAATATGATAGCAAAAGCACAAAGTATGTATATATATTTTAGAAGCAAAGGACGTGATCACAAGGCAAAGTGCCTTGTTCACAGTAGATTGGAACTCCCATTTCTTTTAATTATATCACATACTATATAAACATTTATAAGGAGAATGTCTATTAGACATCATTCAAGTCATTTAACACTATTTTGTTTCCAAAATTACAAAACAATTTGATACTCAGCGATTATGTTCACTATTACATGCAAATTAAAAAAAGTTGCATTTCAAAATAATAATTTCAAAATGACATAACAAAATACTTTTACAACTATACAACAAGTGCTCAAGATTTGCAATGACCACTTGTCGCATATAGCAAATAATTATCAAATTATATTTTCCAAATTTACTGACCATTTCAAACAATATAACTATTCCAACAAAAAATAAAGTGCAATCGCTAGTTTTAATATATTTTAGTGGGGATGGTGTTGTAAATTACTGAATTTTAATTTTCAAAGGGCGCTTTAGGCATTGGTCCTCCAAAGAGAGATCCCGAATGTAACAAGAATATAATCGTATATTCGTTAGACATGTAAAATACGTTCCACTTAAGAGGCCTCCGTGCAAAGGGACCCACATATGCAGAAGAAAAGAAAAGTAACTGTACCTTCTGTAAAAGCCTTTAATCCACTAGTCTCTGCTACATGTCTTCTGGACTTGGCATCTTAAACCCTCATCATCTGTAATCGCTCAAGGCGTTTTGCTTTCTGACACCTGGTAAGTTAGATCTTGCTTTCTCAATCGTTTAGTTTTCATTTCAAAATTCGCTGCAGTTTTAAGAAGAGTATGTAAGCTAGGTAGGATTTAAGTTGGACTTGGAAAAGCTGTATGCCTGTAAATTTAGTTTTAAGGCCTTTCAGATCCTCCTGAACAAGCTTTATGTGTGCGCATCATTTTTTAGAGCTACAGATGCATACCTTTTGTTTTTTAACTTTAGCAATTTCTTACGGGACTTCGTTTAGAGCTGGAAATCTATGCATTATCTTCCTTAAACGTCGTATTTTTGTTTCCTCCGTGATCTATCCGATTGCCGCATCACATTACTGGCTCAGATTCTCTCCAATTTCATACCCTAGACACTCTTCAGTGCCATTGATAGGGTACAATTTCATCCCCTGGACACTCTCGGCCATAGAACCATACCTGGCAATTTTGGCCCTGGACATCCCTGCTGATCTCACTTCCTCGTGCCATCCGTATCTCTCAAAACCTTTTAGAAAATGTGAGAAAAGAACAGAAGACCATTCGCATGTAGACTGTTTACCATTTCTTAAAAGCGAAGAATTATGATTTACAATGTAATGTACGTTGAAGGAGGTTGAGATCCGTAACTTTCCCCTCATTAATCATCTATCCTGAAGTTTTTATTCACTAAAAATATGTAAACAACAGTGTCCTTTGCAGCCTGTCTGTTCGAGGACCAGCCTTCCTTACTCTGTTTGGAAAGGGGAAAATATAGGAATGAGCTGAGATGTAGTTTGTAGAAGCAAAGAATTTACTAAGGGAGTATGACAGCACTAAAATCTCATGGAACAGCAACGATTTTAGACCCTATTCAGCAATTTTGCCTTGACCAAATTACTAAAGACACTTTACTGAAACCTGGTGAAACCGATCTGCTCAAAATCATAGCAGCAGAAAATGGGCTTTCAAGTGAGGCTAAAGTTGGCTAAAGTTCACCCTATTAACAAACCTTTACATAATCCATGGACTGCAAAAATGTTCCTTTTGACAGAGAATGGGAAATGTGTCCGGCTCACTGGTTAAGTAGGACAGAAAGTGGGAACCCCATGTGACTTGGAATTCGATACTTGTGTCTTTCCTGACACTGTTGGCCATTGATGTTTTCCACTTTTACATAATCCTTCCGAAGCGTTTTCTTTAGTTTACCCAGGTCAGGGCAAATTTTATTGATTATTTCCACTCTCCCAATTTCCTATTGTCCTTTTAACTGTTTATTTATTTATTTTAAAATTTTAAATTTTAGATAAACTTTCAAAGTTATATTGTAGATTTGTAAGATGTCACAAATCTAATGATTTCTATGTTTTTTAACTATTTTGAATGTCACAAATACCACCTAAGTAGAATTATAGATACATTGTTTAGAGTTTGAGGTATGGAAAATTATTTACATAGGGTGGTGGTAGGACTAGGGTATTTTAAGAGTTCTCAACAAAGATTATTTTATAGTTTGGAGGAAAAATATTGTGTTTAGTTCTATTTTTAATATTAAACGGTGTTGGGTTTGGGGTATGGGAAATTATTTACATAGGGTGGTGATAGGGTATCTTAGGAGTTCTCAACAAAGATTATTTAATAGTTTGGAGGAAGAATATTGGGTTTAGTTCTATTTTTAATATTAAATGATGTTGGGATGCTGCTTTAGGAAAGGGATTTTAATAAATATTTTCATGGAACAAGGGGTCCCATAAGAAAAATATTGTTTACTACAAGATAAATTAGAATCTTTCTTGTTATAGGAAATATCTCCTACAAGTTTAGGAGATTTTACTGCTAAATTTAGATTCTCCCAAAAAAATTAAGAATATTTTGGGAGGGATTTTTTTTTCAACCACTAACTTCTATAAAAAATTACAATAAAATTATTTACCAACTATGAAATCACCAATTTTTGTAAACATAATAGCTTAAGATTTTAAACTTAATACTACAAAATTCATTAAATCACTTTACTTAAAACACTCCTAAAAAATTTAGACACCCACCAAAAAATTTCAGAAAACCTCCTCCATGAAACTACAGCTTTAAGTCTCATTTGCCCAAACTGTTTGACAAAACAGAATAAACTTGCATAAACTGGTTTTTATAAGTCTTATTTGCCCAAACTGTGGACCATTCGATATCATGAGAGATGGGTTCTTGTTGAATCCTGATAGCAATATCATAATGGTTTTTATAATATTTTATGGCCACAATTAACCTAAATAATTAATTAGAGATTCGATTATTGCTAACAATAACAAATAGTGACTATACGTGTCAAGGAACTTTTGAGGCCTTTCTCAGCTCGACTATGGTTTTAACCCGTGGCAAAATTAAAGTGAATCATTCAAAAATGCAACTCAGTGCTCTTGAGCCACAATTTAAAATGCAAGATTTCCAGTTTGGCAACACAAACGTTCAGATTGGAGATTTCTGTGGTTATCCATGAAGGATGTCTTTCCTTGAGTTTCAGAGGTTGGAGTTCGTGGTGATATATTATTATCAGCGATATTTTGTAATAGCTCTTGTACGGATTGTTTCTGCTGGGACTTATTGCTGTTGTTTTCTGATGATGGGCAGCAATTTTCTATGTAATCTTGTTTTCAGCTATTGTTGTCTTCATGCTGCTATGAAACAGCAGTTCTGGCTTTTCTTCAGCATGTCTACTGTTTTAAATACGTGGCTCAATGCTTACTGCCTCTGCCCCAGCCTCTCGCTCGTCGCCTACCCATTATTCACAATTTCTCGTAACCTGTAACCCGTTTCAAGCTCTTCCACAAAAGTCTACTTTATAAAAGACCATGTTCATACGATATTCGCATATTTATAAAAGGGTTAATTCTGTGTGAAACGAAAGGGTTTGTATTTAATGGAATTATTATGTTATTCGATAATTATACAGGTTATATTAGTTCAAGAAAGATTTCTTCAACGAGATGTCGCTACTAAAAATTTCCTGTCTTCCAAAACCCTGTCAAAATCCTTTGCTCCCCGCATCCAGTTGAAACACTTGTGAGGCGATTAATAGCTTCTCTTCTAGAAGTAGTAATAAATTCTATTCCGCAAAATCTTTGGCGCAGGATTCGTCCCCATCATGCATTTGTCACAAATCTCCTTCACAGCTTCTGCGATCAACAGTTACTCTCTGCCGGTCGGCGCTCAGTGTAACAGCGAGGCCGTGTTGCAGGGATCTAAATTGTCCCGAGTTCAAGCTTCCACAATATAAAAAAAAACAGTTAATCTCTCCCACGACTCTTCGGCGCACGAATGGATCACCAACGCCCTTTGCAGATCCTTCAAAGATGTTTTGGCGGCCTTTGGCTTTTTGTGAACGGCTTCTCTGGAAAGGCGTGTTGGAGATGAAGGTGTAGGGGACACCAGGGAAAGGATGATTTTTTGCGATCCATAACGAAATTTATCTGTGTGTTAAAAGGGTTGCCCATAACCTAGAGGTTAATTTTGACAAAAACGTGGGGGTAGAGACTGCGGAAATCTCTCTCAAGCTCCATGCTATCATTGGTAAGGTTCATGGATTATGATCGAGCTTGAAAGGTCTGCATGAATGGATATCCAAGGGATGGAAGCAGCCAATTAAGGGTCAAATAAATCTGTTCCTCTGCCCTAACGAATTTTTTTATTATTTGAAATGAAATGGAAGACAGGATTGCCATATCTGAATTTCGGCCACGGTATTGGGGCAAACACTTTCGTTGTTTAGAACCTGGGTACCCTTTTCTTTTATCCTAACGGGCTCTTTTTTCTCGATTCCTGTTTGCATTTGCCTTTCCTACCTTATGCTGCAATTTTGGCCTGATGCTGGGGGAGATAGTTAATTTGCTCTGTAAATTTTTTCAAGTTTATGAGGATACTAAAAGACTAATTGAGCACTACATTTGTTGAGATTAGTGACGAACTAGATTTGAATAAATGTCTTTCCCAGTTGATTATGTTGAAGAAGAATGCTTGGTCTCAAGTATTTGATTATGCGAATATCCTGTTTAGTCATCGAAGATGTTTTGAATATGGACATTTTGCAATCCATTGTTGAAGAAGGGCTTCAAATAGTTCAAAATTGTACGGCATGAGGCAGAGACTCATCATTACTGGATTGATCCAATTTCTATTTGGAAGGTAACCCTCCTCATTTTCTATTGTGGGATAATCCACACTTGTTTCCTTTCACTTACACATTTTTGATCTCCCCCACGGATTATGGGGAAGGCTGCTCCCACCTCTTGAGAAGGTAGGTAAGTTTTTGTCCCAGGAGCCTCATTCTTCACTCAACATGTTTAAGAATTTCTTCTTATGTTGCTTCTAGGTTGGTTGCTCTGTTTTTTGAAAATCATTCAAAAATTACAGATGTTTGGATTAATATAGGAAATCAAAAGAAGCCGACCTAAACAAAAGACATTCAAGTCAACAACACATGGATTCTTTGTTCAAAGAATGATTTTTTTTTACTATTATGTATTTATCAAATGAGAGAGGGCCCCTTACTCCACTTGACTTAGCAAAATATAGAGGTTATGTTTGTTTTAAAAGGTTAATTTTTAATTTTTTTTATATTGCAATTTTATCAATTGAAAAGGAATATATTCTATTTAAATATTATATAATTTGATTATCAAACAATCAGTAACATTTTAAAATAATTTTTATGTAATTATTCTAAAGGATAGGGAAAAATAAACTAGTATAGATATCTTAAAAATGTCTATTTAAAAGATTTCAAGGTATATAGTTTCGAGGGAGCTTATATTGAATTTGTTAATAGAATATATGATGTATATTCTAGACGGATGAACATAATCTATTCTATGTAACAAATGCAATAGAAACATGGCAAGACTAGTATCTCTTGACATCTTTTAGGCATGTATTTAAAATATCTATATTAGTTTAGAATATACATAATACTATATATTATTTAATCATTTACAATTGTTATAAATTATTTTAGGTTGAAATTTGTATACTTGTTTGCATTATTTTTGTTAACAGAGATTAATATAAGGAAAGTTTTTCTTTATAATATTTATATAAATATATACTTTTTAATATTTATCTAAACTAATGCATATATCTATGGATATAAATAGACAACTAGATACATAAGAAAAGGCATATACATATTATTTGTTTTGATTTTAATTTAAGAACTAGTTTATTTTATTTTAAAATCATGCACAAATTTTTTAAAAATTAAATGAAAACAAATTATTTTTTAACTTTTGCTTCAAGAATTATAATATTTTTCTATATGAATATTTTTTTTAATATTTTTTTAAACTACTAAATAGATACATGAACATATAAATAGATAAACAAAATAAAAATAGACAAATTATTTATTTTAACATTTAACTTAAGAAATATTTTATTTTAGATATTATTTTTAATTGAAGAGGTTTTTTTTTGGATTGGTAAAAGTGGTGAAGGGGCCACACCCGTAATACAAAGATCAACATACATCAAAGCATAGCTTCAACCAAGAGCAAAAAAGCAAGGCCTGGGACAAAATGAGGGGCCATACCCAAATTTCCCTATCCAAGCTTATACAGAAAACAACCTTAGCTTGATTTCTGGTGCAGGAGCACCTAGGCTGACCTCCATGTTGGTTTGCAAAATTTTGGCTTGTACCTGATCTTGGCCAAATCAGGATTTTATTGTGTTTGTTTTGATCTTAGTAGATCTTGCATTTCTAGGTGGAGAGTTAGTCTTTAAGACTAAAATCTTCATTAGGACATTAGTATTAAAATTTTGCTTTATTAAATTTAGGACAGCATATGTTAAATATTATGAATGTGTTAATGTCACTTCCTCATTGTTTGGAGATGCTAAAGGTTAGTTAAGGGGTTGTTAGCTCGAACTCAAGGAGTTAGTGATCCTAAAGAGTAGGAAGATGGAAGGAGTTGCAAGAATATTGTAAATTGCATGGCAACATTGTTAGGTTGCATGCAATTCCATTAACTTGGATTCCCTTGAAATTAGGGATATGGAGGCGTGCAATCTCCCCTTGCATGGTGGAAAAGACTCCAAGATGGAGGAAATAGCTCGTAGCAAGCAGTTAGAGATGATTGTAAAAAAAGTTTTGTTGTGGAAAGTAAGAGAGAGTTGACAGATTTGTATATTCTCTGTTTTTTTTGAAAACCTGTGTGTTTTTGTAATAGTGGAATTACAAAGGCTTGTAAATACTGTTGTATCCTTGTTTTTGCCGTTCATAGAATAGTTTGGAGCAGATCTCAACGTTACTTAGGTTCCATAGATTAGTTTATAAATGGTTTTTTTTATCTCTGTTATTCAGATTTCTGTGTTCCTTGTATCTGCCCGCGCTTTGTGAGAAAACAGTGACCTTGTGAACACTGTATCTGATGATTTAATACGGTGTTTATAGTTGTTAGGGGATGTAGAGTAGGTTTCATCTGGTATTCAAGATATTAAGTGCATATTTACTGTTTTAAGTTCA
>VDFB02073057.1:0-15024 GCA_007258455.2 Sequoia sempervirens
CATGAGTAGAATCGAGCGTCTATATAATCCTTCTCAGACAGAAGCACCCCATCCTTGTCATGATAAATCTAATGTTCCCTCCATCCATCCAATCTAGATTCATCCAGATATTCCTGTTTATCTTGATCTTGAAAAAGATTCAACGTATACTTCAACTTTAATCATGGAAAATTTTTGACAGTCTCTTTACCATTTTATCTCATGAAGTCTAGTTGACAAAATCTAGCATGATAAAACTCTATTGAAACTCTTCGCATATACATTACCTATCTTGGTTTGTCCATTGCATTATGAAACATTGCTAGACATTGGGGATAGGTTCTTGCACTCTTGTTTTCAAATAAATCTTGATCTGTGTCTTTTATCTCACAACGTGACATCGACATCGTGATCTAGGTATTGTTTACCTCAAATCTCATTAAAAATCCCAAAAACATTATGTGAATGGTGGATCTAGACCTACACAAACATGAACAAACAACACAATGTTAGTCAATTATACAAATCAAAACCATCATTCCCCATGCAATTCATTCAAATGTCAAGAACAAGAAGCAAAGAAAATAAACCAAATGAAAGCTATCTAATCTTGCTCAAAACACTCAAACCCTCAATCCCATGGGGGAATTGGTGTTATTTTGATGTGGAAAATAGCCCTTTTCCTAATTCCTTGCAAGCTTGATGAAATTTGCAATAACCTAGCTATGGTGATGAAATACTATGATAACTTTGATGAAAATGGATGATCTTTGCTTCAAATATGTAGATAGTGACTTTGCCTCAAGTTGTGGATGAAAATGCCTAAGATTGTGGATGATCAAACAAATAAAGAAGGCCTCTATTTATAATGGAGAAGGATGGAGGAATGCAAAATGGGATGAATGTGGGATTAAACATGAACCAATAACAATGTGCCACTTGTCAACATGCTAATGGAGAGGTGTGGAGCACATTTTGATGAATGTGCAAATAAATGCTATTAGGTGGAAATTTGAAATTCAAAAGATGGCTTGTGGAGGAAGATGTGGAAGAGGAGTTATTGCCACTTGGCTCAAGAAAAAGGACTTGTAAGAGTCATAAATGCCAAGTTGGAGGATAAGATCTTTGGGAGGGAGAATTCAAATTTGAAGAATGTTCCAACTTGATGCCTTTTTGAATGAAAATGGATGAATTTATAAATCAATTAAATTGATTTACATGCACAAGTTGCAAAATCTAGAGGATTTCATGGATTAGAGTTAGGATTAATCATGATTTGATTAACTTAGATGAAGATTTAGCTGATTTGACATTTTGACTTAGATTTTTGGATTTAAATAAATCAATATGAGAGGAATAATGAATTTAGACTTAATTAAATAAAGTTGGATTTATTTAATTAAAAGGGGATGGTGTTAGACTTAAATTAAATAAAGGTTAGTTTATTTAATTTAAAGGAGATGAAATATGATTTAATCAAATAAAGTGATTTATTTAATCAAAAGAGGGATTTTTATTTTATTTTTAGACTGCGGGAATTGGGTATATGACCCCCATAAAGCTGCAGAATGCTAATAAAATTTTTAGCATTGATGACCAGAAGCATTTGATTAAACCATCCCTCCGGTACCAGGACGGGGCAGAACTTCGTGACAGCGAGAGCATATGAATTACTTATCAACGAGCTAGGGCCCCGCCAATCAAAAGAGGGATATTAAGATTAATTAAACAAAATGATTTATTTAATTAAAAGATGAAATATGATGAATTTAATCAAATAAGGTTTATTTAATTAAATGGTTAGTAGAGATATGATTTAGGCAGAATTGGTGTTAGTAAATCAAGATCAGGTGCACGAGATCAATCAATATATTTTACGTGTCTACACATTCATAAAATCTCATCGAAAATACCAAAAAAGTTCAAAATTTAGGAAAAATTGGTGTTAGTAAATCAAGATCAGGTGCACGAGATCAATCAATATATTTTATGCGTCTACACATTCATAAAATCTCATCAAAAATACCAAAAACATTCAAAATCCTGTATAGCTAAAATCCAAAAACATTCGAAAACTATAAAGTCAAAATCCCAAAACATCCAAAACACATCAAAATCCCTAAAAAGGTCAAAACATTGAAAATCCAAAAATAGAACCATGTCGAACTATGAGTCTTTGAGCTTGAACGTAGGCAAGGCCATCATTGATGTGCCCCCGAGACACCCTAGGTCAGTCTTTAGGAGTCTATCATAATAAACTGACATTCCATCAAGTGTTAATATCTCATCATCAATAAGTCAAGTCAATCGAAATACGTGGTCTCTGCGTGTATAATGTAGGAAAGGCTCATCTTTGATAAGCTCCTGAGGCCCATAGGATAGTTTTTTAGGTTAGGTTCTTGGTTGAAACTTAGCAAATCTGTAAACATTCAAATATCAAAAAAGCCTTAAACATTGAAAATCTCTGAAAACCCCAAAACATTTGAAAATCAGAAAAAACACAAAAACATTGGAAAACCTTGGAAAACCCTAAACAACCTCAAATGATAAAAAACCAAAACATTCACATAAACTTTTGAAAAGATAAAAAACAACCTCAAAACATTTTCAAAATACCAAAAAAATTGAAATATTCCATAAAATCCAAAACCATCCATCTCATTTTTCTTTCACCCACAATAAATTTTCACCCATAATAAATCAATCATCACCTTCAACCTTTGGTAAAACAAGAAGAAAGCAGGTATAGCAGGTTATAAAGTGAAAATCTAAGTGTCAAAATCTAAAGTCTAGGCCATAGGTAAACAAGTCAGTGGAGTTTGTATCAACAACTTATCACACACCTCATCCTAAATCAAACCATTTGATAACATGTCCTAGGATGCATCCTTCTTGCGATGGACATCAACATCAGACATCACCTTAGCTATGTTAAACTAGCAAGAGATATAGATAACACTGATTATTTGTCTTTGATATTTTCTTCTGATTTATCCTATTGACCCATTCCAAGGACCTCTCGATGATGTATATCAAAATGATTTAGAGAGAAAGGAATGGAGCATCAATCATTATATTTCATTTGTTGACTATTGTGTATGCTTTGGTCTAATATATTCTAAACTTCTAAGCTACATTCCAACGAGGTTTTTGTATGTCAAGGTGTGAACAAGAACTATCCTATTTGTTTGTAGAGTCAAAGTCCATTACACTAGATACAACGCCATCCTAGTTATCAATACCATGATGCATCGTGTCTATGTGATATATCAAAAAAAAGGAATGACGGAAAATCCCAATCTCGAATATGAGCAAATCATCCATCTCATCACCATATCTAATAAAGCCTCGATGCATCATGGACTTGTTGGACTTCTGAATCAATCTCAAAATCAATGGTCAAATCCATTCTTCTTATTCTTCTATCTTTACTAACATTTCTATCCAAGTATCAAATTTGTGTGATATATCAAAATGTACATGAGGCTACCCATGGCTGATGATTATCTATATATCATCAAATCTATCTACATCAGACATTCGCGCTTTCTAGTCCTCTCTGAGCTAAACTGATCCTGAACTTATATTTTACCTTTGTTGAGAAATCAATGCAAAATTCAAAATTTCTGCTCGATTTTTGGAGGGGGCAAGGAACCAACTTATTCCTTCCACTAGGGCAATAGTGGGGAATCCAAAAAATTGGAATTTTTGTACAGTCAGGAGCAACTAGCAGTTTTTATTGTAATCAGCGGATCTTGAACCAAAAGCACTTGGTACCCGCTAAGAGGACAAAATAAAGGGTAAAATTTCTTGAATGATACCATGCACAATTAGATATGCTAACTTGTTTCATCCCACAAATCCATCTCTTTTTTCTTAATTAGTGGAATTAGCCTGGTTATTTTGATTAATTGCCATTTATGCGTAAGCCTAATTGTCAGTTAATTCCTTTCATGCTAACGTGTATTATGTTAAATACATCAAGTTATTTGTTAAATTCCTCTTATTTAATTAAATAACCTAGGTTATTTAATTAAAATATCACTTCCCCTTTTTCGGTAGATGTTTTTATTTAATGGTGTCATCTGAGTATTCTAAGTACATAATTAACTTGCTTTGTTTTAATTATCAGTTACTGATAATGTTCACTCCCACTTGCAAGGAATGTCCTCCTTTGCATTTTAAATGGAGATATTCCTTCCTTTTGCATTAGAGCCTTGTTTTAATTTGCACAAATGTTCCTCATTCATGAGAATATTAGATAGTCTTTCCTTCTGGAATATTCGCTTTTGCAATGACTCAGACTTCTTGTGCAAGTTTTGAAAGTGTGTTTGTTTGAAAGAATATGAACCCTTGATTCTTTTCTTGATCCATGTGCTCATTGATTCTCATCCATTGAGAGAATCCATGATCCATGTGATCATTGATTCTCATCCATTGATGAGAATCCATGATCCATGCTTTCATCTTCCTTCCTTTTTTACCATTGATTAATTTTTTTAATCTTAACCCTTCATTTCTCATTTGTCCTTCTATAAATAGGTCACTATTTGTAGACAAATGGATCCATCTTTTAAGATCAAACTTATGTTGTTAAAATCACTTTCACTTGCACACATATTTAGCACTTATTTAGCATCCTTTTAGCTTAATTCACTTGCATCATTAGCTTAAAGCATGTATTAATGACTTCCATGATAACATAGGTGCATATATTTAGCATATTTTGTAATTAGGGTTTTAATCTTTTGAAGCTTGCATACATTTAGAATAGATTTGCATACACCCATATCGATCATCTTAGCATTCATCATGTTAATTTAGCATTTAAATCATGTTTTATCACACATCTTTCATCGGTTTCGTCAATTCTCTTCAATAGAATCGATAAAAAAAAGCTCATTATCCAAGGGATTGGGAAAGGGTTGTCATTCCACATCAATGCGACACCACTCCCCCAATAGGATAAGTTTCAATGGATTAAAATAGGTGTTTTTGAAGCTTTCATGATTTAGAATGTTAGTTTTAATAAATTCCTAGTTTAGTTTTTATTGATTGATCTTATTGGATTGATGTTTAGTGGCTTGAATGCACTTTGAATCCTCATGAATCAAGTGTAGTCAGCCCTTACTAAGTCATTGGTCACATAAACTAACCAAAACATCATCACAACTTTCAGTCATCACTAGTTGACATTAATGACAACACATACACAACCCTGTTGACATCAATGACAACACCAAATATTCATACTTGAAACAATCTCCCCCTTCATCATTTATGGAAACACATGATTTGAAAAAACACCAACAACAAACATAACAAATCTAATCACCAACATACTGCTCTATACCAACTCTTTTTCCTTCTCCCTTTTACTTGCTCTCCCCCTTAACTTACTACTCTCTTTTTTCACATTATTCTCTCTCCCTTTCTTAACTGATCCTTCCTTTTTTCACATTACTTTCTCTCTCCCCCTTTGAAATCAATGGAGAAGGGAAACACATTTCTCTCACTCTCCCTCTTTCACATTAATCATACTTGTACCTACTTACTACTACTTTGCAACATCTTTCCTTTTTATTGATCTACATACTCCCCCTAGGATCACACAAGAAACTATACCAACCAACAACCATTGCACATAATTGATAAAGGAAAACACCAACCTACACTCCAACACTTACTCCCCCTAATTGTAACAACCAACAATGCCACTACCTACTCCCCTTGAGAGGTAGCCTCCAACATTATTCCAAAACAAAGAATGAATCTTCAAATCCACTAGATTGATGCATATCCTTATGCATCTAGATCAAAGAAGGGGTAATAACCCCTAACTTCCCCTCAAGATACTCAAAAGAATCCTTAGGAAGAGCCTTAATGAATATATCAACAACCTCATCCTTTGTAGGTACATACTCAAGCTTCACTTCATTCTCTGCAGCCTTCTCTCTCAAAAAGTGATACTGTATTGAGATATGTTTTGTCCTTGGGTCCATCACCAAATTCTTTGAAATTTTAATAAAACTTGTGTTATCACAAAATGTAGAAATTAGTTCATCATATACAACTTTGATATCCTTCAAGGTTTTCCTCATTCACAACACTTGTGTGTAGCAAGATTCTGCTGCAATATATTCTTCCTCTACAGTAGATAAAGATATTGAATCTTCCTTCTTGCTTAGCTAAGACACCAATCTGCATCCAATAAAGAATGCACCACCACTTATACTTTACCTATCATCAACACATCCTACTGAATCTGCATCTATATAAGCACTTAGAGAAAATTCAATATCCTTTGGATACCACAAACCATGTTCTGAAGTTCCCTTCAAGTATTCCAATGAGCTCTCACTAACGCAACATGCAGATTCCTTATAGATCTCTTGGAAATATAGCCACAAGAAAAATTGCATGCATGATATCCAACAGTAATAGTTAGGATATAGCAAATTCAATTATTATTAAAAATTTGCCTCGACCAGCCTTGGAGAGTTCAATTACCTGGCCTTCAAAATTGCAAACCAAGAACCATAGAAGCACATACCAATTTAGAATCTTCCATTCCAAACTTCTTCAACATTTCCTTGATATATTTTAATTGTGAAATAAAAATACCTTTGTTTGTTTGATTAATTTGTAGTCCAAGGAAGAAACCATCTCCCCAAACATAGACCAAACTCTTCGTGATTCTTTCTAGCCACATATCTTTCACTGAGCTTCATTTCCTCCAAAGATTATATCATCAACATACACAACCACAATCAAGATTTGATCTTTTTCAACTTTGAAATAAAAATTGTTAGATGTGCTACCTTTATTGAATCCTTGTTGTATCAAGTACCTATCCAACCTCGTATACCAAGCTCTGAGAGCTTTCTTCAATCCATATAATTCTTTCTTCAATCTATAGACCATATCCGGTTTGTCTTATAACTGAGATCCTCTGGTTGTTCAATGTATACTTCTTCTTCCAACTTACCATTCAAAAATGCAGACTTCACATCTATTTAATAAACCTTAAAGTCCTTATTTGTTGCAAAATCCAAACACATTTTTATAGCTTCCATTCTTGCCATATTTCGAGAAAATGCTCCTCGTAAATATATTCTCTACTCTTGTCGCAGAGTCCTCTTACACACAAGTCTTTTGCCTTGTTTCTACCATCACTTATCCATTTCTCCTCATTCAGTTTGTTCCCTCGAATACCCACCTTGCCCTCTAATAACATTCTTTGTTTGTTGGCTATTCTGGACAAGTCCCCAAGTCTGATACCCTTTCTCAATCTGCATTAGTTATTCTTCCATAGCCTTGATCCAATATTCATCCTTGCATGCTTCAATCACTTTTTTAGGTTTAACTTTAGAAAGTAAACATAGATTTACCTATTTTGTCATTGTATCTTTTCTCCTTGTCAACACACCTTTGCTTTTGTCACCAATGATCTTATCTTCAGAATGATTCTTTTGCACATACTTAGGATTCTTAGGGATCCTTTCTGGAGCTTCTTCCTCTTCAATTTGAACTTCTTTTTTCTTACCTTCATCTCTATCATTTTCTCTACAAGAGGAATCATCTAATTCATATCCATCTATCACCAAAGAATTCTTTTGTAAGTCTTCATCCACTTTGACACTTGCACTCTCAACAATATTCTCCAGTCTCTTGTTGTAGCACTGGTAGGCTTTGCTTCTTTTAGAATACCCAAGGAAGATACCTTCATCAGATCTTGTATCAAACTTTCCCAAGTTTTCTTCATCTCTTTTGATATAGTATTTGCTTCCAAACACTCTAAAATATTTTACAATAGGGATCCTTCAGTACCACAACTCATAGGGAGTTTTTACACTATTTTCTCTTTCTTGAACTTTTTTAAAAATGTAGACAACAATATGAATTGCTTCTCTCTAGTGGAATTTTGGTAGGTTTTCCTCTTTCATCATTGTTCTTGTAGCTTCCTAAACTTTCCTATTCTTTCTTTCAACCACTCCATTCTACTGAGGAGTCCTAGGGGCAGATAAATGCCTCTTTATTCCATGATTCTCACAAAAACTATTAAACTCATTGGAGGTGAACTCTCCACCTCTTTTCGTGACTTTCAAACACTTGATTTCATATCTATTTCTATTCTCAAACTATAACTTTAATTCTTTAAACTCTATCTTAGAAGATCTTTAATTCTATCTTTGAGAAAGTAGCGCATGTAAATTCTAGAATAACACAATCGTATGCATGAAATGTGCCTATCACCTTGAAGACTTCTTTATTCTCGTAGGACCAATAAAGGTTTGTAGCTGCAACTAACATCTCCAAATGTACCGTAGTAGATTATTCTTTTGACTCCTTGAAACTTTCTCTTGCTTGCTTCCCCAACTGAGCATTCTTTGTAACATTAATCAAATTTTGTGTACCTTTTGTCAGGATCTTCTACGTACTTGAACTGAACTAATCCTTATTAAGCTATCAAAATTTTTGTGATACATCCTTCTATGCCATAGCCAACTTTCATTAATCTAGGTCATAAAGCAATGACCATCAACACCTTTAAGCTGATAAACATTTCCATTTGTCCCTCTTCCAACAACAATCACAGTTTCAAATCCTTTTCTGATCTCACATCCATAATCCTGAAACATAAGATTGTATCCTTTGCTACACATTTGTCTGAAACTCAAGAGGTTATGCCTTAAACCTTAACATAAAGAAAATAATTTGTATTATGCTTGCCATCAAAACTGATTGAACCTTTTCCACATATCTTAGCAGATGTATCATCACCAAACTTAACAAGACCCCCTTCATATTTCTCAAGTCTAACAAACTTACTTTTGTCACCAGTCATATGATTTGGGCATCCATTATCAATGATCCAATAGTTCTTCTCCTCTCTAGCATGAAAATTAGTCCCCATAGCATTATTTTGAAGCACTTTCCTTCACACATCTCTCAGAAAACAAAATTATATTCAAATTTTATAGTCATAAACAAGAATTCTCTATTCAATTAATAATTTAACAATAGTTGTACTATTCAATTACAATCAATAATTTAACAACTATAAGGCTATACAATTTAATCCTTTGCAATTGTTCTTTTCAATACTTCAATAATTAAATTAAACAACAAATGAACAATACTAAATATAAACATGACTATTGATTATTTAATTTATTTATTATTAGTAATAATTTAATTAAGAACTAAAGAAATAACTAACTACAAAATTAAATAGTTTTAACCTCCAATTAATTCAACTTATTTATGTGAATATGACATTACATATTAATCTAAAGTTTATTAACAAATCTAGAAGTTTATTTATGTATAATTGTTGTCTTTATTTTCCTAGACAATTATTCACAAATTTGCAATGCAACTATGATTTCAATCCTCAAAATTAATAAGTTAAATTTAAAATGGAATTAGATTTCTAACTTTGGTCTTTAATTGATTTTGAGTTTTTGAATTACTAAATAACCTAAACCAGAAACTAATTTCTTAACTAAAAATTAACTCACAACTAAATGCATTCTCTTTAAATAATTATTCCTTTTCTTTTGTTTCCATTCAAAATTGCAAATGAAATTGCATTTTCATATTCCCCTTCTAGGTTTATTTGGTTTCTTAGATAGGTTATTTCTATGTTTCCTTATTTGTTTGATTGTTGTAGGTTGAGGATTGTTTTCTAAAATCCAAATCTATTGTAAGTTTTTTAATATATATTTATATGCATATAAGTATATATATGCTTATTTATATTTGTATATCTATAAATATATGTTTTCGATCATAGTGTTGCAATTTCAAGGATATATAGGGGAAATAATTTTCTTAGATTAATAATATTTTAGTAACTTCTCCTTTGTCTGTGTGTGTGTCTACTACTTGGTGAGTGTGTGTGTGTGTGTATCACACATCCATATTACAGACTGAAAATTTATTTATATTTGTTTTGATTAGTGGGGAAAAATAGGTTTTGAATGGACTCGAAACCATTTACAAGTAGGTTTTGAAGGGACCCAAAAACTTGTCAAAGATGAGCATGATGCTAAAAGATAAGACATAGACAACCAGCAGGTAAACAATCACAGTCCTCCAAAGGATCAACATGACTACCCAAACCTGCAACAAAAATGTTTTGAACAAAACCTTAAACCCTATACAATGTGGTCATATAGAGACCAAAATCCTATCTAACAAGAGACACTACCTATAATAGTCAGGCGACAACAAACAAACTGCTCAAAAACAATAGTTTTTTAGCCTGATAAAATCAATTTCTTGATGATGCAGGACCACCACATGCTCCTCCTTGACTCACCACCTTTGTAGGAGAATCTACCAAGAGCACCTTTACCACAACAACCACATCTCTCCAGCAAACCCAACCTCCACCTCAATAAGAGTGGCCTCCACCTCAATAGGAGTTACAAGAGGGAAAACTAGCTAAAGAAAAATAAGCAATCCACCAAAAAAGCGGAAGCCTCCACCTCAATAGGAGACACTATCTGTAGGAACTGGGATAAATCAAACATTCTTGTAGAAAGGGAAAACTTAGTAGCCAAAGGAACTGAAAACCCCTAGGTCCTCAAGATGAACGCTATAAACAACCCAACCAACAAAAAGTAGAAAGGGCAGACTTTGCAACCTTAGGAAACACATGCATTTGGGACTTTAGGACAGATACGTTGAATGCAATCCTGAACCACATCAAACCATTCAAACTGACAGGAAGCCACATCAAATCTTTGAGTAAACTTCAAGAGCTAGCCATTCCGTTCAAAACCTACGCTATCCCATCAAATTAAAGAGAAATCAAACAAAGATGGAGAAGAAAATATCCTTAGGCTTCACAAATTCAGTCTTGGAATACAACAAATAAACTTTGTATGCGTAATAAACTCAATTCAACAACACCAAACGCAAAGCGTGTATGGCGATCCCTTTTGGAATTCTGGGCAATACTGGGACCTCCAGTTCGGCAATAACCCGCCTAATAAAACCAAACTGGCAGCAAACCTGTGCAACACATCCTCCAAAAGAAAGACAACTTCCTCATCAACAATAAAAACATCATGTAAATTATAGTCTTCAAGAACACACGCATCTCCAATATTATTATATATCAACAAAACAAGTTGTAGGAAACACCCTTCCAAGAACCAAATAGAGTCACCCACACCGTAACATGAGGGGAAAAACCAAATTAATCCACTTCAAAGTCTGCCATTAGTAAAAGCCAGGCCAGCTGGCACAACCTCTAAGACCTCTAGGTACCCCAAGCATCTCCCTTTAAAGGATCAAGGGAGCTACTTGGAGTCAGCACCGAGGGAAGAATGCAATATCCCACCCCACATTCTGAAACAAAACCCTCGAAGGACAAAAAATAACTCATTAAACAAGCATTAGGTGAATGCCAACTACCAAAGTTGCCCCAAAACCCCAAAAAAGAGCACCAAAACCCATGTGGAAAAGAGTTCTACAAAGGACTCCAAACAACCAAAGAAAAGCAAATTTAGAACACACCAAGTCAAAAACCATTGTTAAAGAATGAAATGGAACACCACCTCAATAGGTTAACAAATGGAAGTAGCCTTCGCGAACAATCGCCCTAATAGGTTTGCTTTTACAACAACCAACACCACCTCGCTGCATCCCAACAGGTCAACAAAAACAACCAGCCCTACAACAGAAATCCATCTGCCTCTTCCAAATCATCCTCTTCCTCTCTAGCATCAACCCCTGATTTCAAATTCCCCCCCCCCCCACTCCTCTTCTCACGCCCTCTCCACTCCATCGGGAAAAAATAATATTTGTTGTTATTATGACAAATTATATTTTGATATAGCATGATAATATATATAATGATTTTGGGGGGTGAAACACCCATCATGGAGGTCGAAGCCTCCATGGGGCACTCCTTTCCCAAGCATACAGGGGTGATTTGTGTTATTATTACTAAAGTTGGTCTCCCCCATTCAACCCTACGACCCTATGCATATGTATACAAATTAACAACCATTATATATATAATTCTTATTATATTTAAATTAAATAAAATTTCTTTTTGATTTTTACATAAAAAAAAAGTTCATTTCATGAAGTTTCTAAATGTATACAAAAATTAAAACGCATCTTTTAACAATTCTCCAGAAACCACTAAAACTACAATTGGCCCACATGAAGCCTATTTATGAAATATAATTGCATAAGGATCAAACAAAATTTGCTTTCTTTCAAATTTTATAAAGCACCACCATTGATCTGTGATTGCTAACATGAAAATAATTTTCTCAAACTAAATTATTTCCACTAATTAATTTTATTTAAATTTATTTCCAAATGTACAATATGTTTTTCAATTATATAAATAACAATACTAGATAAAACTTTGTGCATTTGAAAAATATAATTTATTTATTTCCTCCCTATGCACATATTATAACAATGAATAAACATACATTTCTTTCTTTTGATTTTGCACAATTAGCAAAGTAAAAACAATCAATTTACAAATTGAAACCCTAGTCCACATTTCATCCATGTAGTTCATGAGACTTTACAAATTCCACAATGACCAACATGTATCCATCCATTGAGAACCATAGATTTGGTGATCACAATATAGTCTTCATCCTTAACACATATACCTAAAATGTAGAATCAAAAGAAAAAGAAAAATAAAACATGGTTAATGGTCTCTCCACCCAACCATAGGGTTGAATACAACCCACCCCTAAGCTAGGGATCACATAGCATTTTAGGGTGCACACACATGTCACATCTTTAAACCCCATTTAACACTTATATTATTCCACAATAATACATCACAATACATATCAAAATACAAGTGTTTACACATTACAACATCCCATTGAAACCCACACATCAGAAAGGATACCTTCTTAGAATCCTTCATAGGGGGGCAGTGACTCAACCACTAGGCAAAAAGGATTTCTCCCACACATATCACATTTAATAACCACACATTCCATCATTCCAACACATTTATTCACAACCTCACATTCACATTTCCCTTATTCCTCTATATTAATACACATGAATGGATACTCATATCCAAAATTAGAAAATGTGGGTACTCATACCTAAAAATAAACCCCCATATGGGAGCCACGCCCACTCAAAACCCAACACACAAAGGACCTAACTCTCACAAGAGGAGGTATACTGCACACACGACATACTTACAAGAACTTTACAACCTATGAATAAATTCTACCCCACACAAAACATAACATAGTGTCACAGAAAGATTCACCATTTTTCCACATATATCCCACAAAAATGAAAACAATCTAAACATTCATTTGTACAGATCAATACAAAAATATATAAGAGGGTTAGACCCTACCTTGAAAATAGTATCCAAATTGGTAGAATTTGTTGAATACTCTCCAATCCTCCTTCCAATCCTTCTTTTCTCTACCCTTCTACCTTTCATCTTTCACCTAAAATTTGTGATCCACTGAAAAAGAAATTGCAAAAATAAAACCAAGAACCATAAGAGGGAAAAATCCCTTTCTCAACTAAAGAAAGAAACATAAATGGAAAAGAAGGAGAAAATTCCTCTCCTAACTACCCCAACCACCAACTAACTCTCCATTTTTGCCACTGTTTATCTTTGCACTAGCCATCCATTGATTTCAATCATTCATGTTGACATGACCTGTATCCATATCAGATATATTTTTCCATGTTGAATTAATTTTGGATGTATGGATCACCCCTTTAAACTCATATTTCATTTGTCTAGATTTGGAAGGCATCAATACCTGTAGGGTAAAAACAACATACATTTCCATAGATTTATTGTTTATGATTCATTTCCAACAATTTCATGTTGTATTATCCACAAGGATTTTTTGTGTATCGAGACATCTAGGGATTTAGAACATATCTAGTGAATTCCATATTTGGGAGTTAAACTTGTGGGAAATTGATTTGTAAGTGGATATAAGAGATATGTTATGAATTTCCTACCTTATCTAGTTGAATACCAATGTTTTGAATTACCTTTATGTTTAACAGTTTTGAGAGATTATAAATATCACTATCATATATGGATGTGATATATGGGATGATCAAAATATCTACATCCAACATCCTTTTCTATAATTTTGATATGCATAAGTTTTAAAACTATGTGGGAATAAGCATGGGATCTAGATGTGAAAATGAGTGGATTTGGATATAAGGGTTTCTTTTTTAATGCATTATGGAGCATGGGGTTGCAAAAATTAGTATATGATATGGAGTTTTATGAGGTAGATGTCTTTTTCAACATATCATTTTTTTTCCATGATTAGGGTATCATTTAGGGCATTGACCAAGGTCTTCAAGTGATTTTTATTTATTCAGATATAGTTTTTCTTAAAATTAGAGTTTTCATTGATCACTTTTCCCTAATTTTGTGTTTAACATTTTAACCCTAGTGTTTTCTTAAATTACTTGAAATTTTATCCCTTTTTAAATATTTTCCAACACCAATTTCATCATGAGATTCAAAATTTGTAGGGTGATTCTAACCTAAGAACACCATATGATAAAAGCATGATTTTAATTTCCTTAAAACCAATAAATCAAGAGAAAAAAAATCACTTACCCATTTAATTTGAGATTAGGATAATTTGATGACTTGAAAATCCATTTCATAGATTGCTTATTTGGTCACCTTATTCTTCCTTACTAATTCTTACTTCACCATGCTTTAGAAATAACCATCAAATTTAGTGTTCCTTTAACTTTGTTGATTTTTTAGGTTGCAAGCTTGTAATATGTTTGAAAATGATCATAAATTATGAAATTAATTAATGAATTTATTTTATATCATAGGTTTAAAGATAATTCATGTGGTAATCAATTCTACGATGAGGTAAGTGAGTGTTGTTAATGTTTAGGGGGGGATTTTCAAATGCTTTTGTGATTTTATAGAATTAATGTTTAGATGTGAATATGGATGTTAGGTGTTTAAAATATATACCTCCAACATCCTTTTGTTCATAAAAGTCTCACAACTTA
>VDFB02073058.1:0-33341 GCA_007258455.2 Sequoia sempervirens
GGTTTGGGTCCATGCCATTTACATAGCTAAAGTAGTGGGTGCTTTTTTTAGAATAGCATCTTACACATGTTGCTATTGACACTGACATATGAGTGTGTATCCCTATGTAGCTTTCTCTACATATCTGACAAATAGAAAGGTTTGATAGTGCATCTATTCCAAAAAAAATCACCGTATAAAGGTAGCAATCATTGAATATTTCTTTCAAGCATTGCTGCTCTACTGGTGCATCAGGGGATTTCTGAAAGATTTCTTATGATGGATGGCATCCACCATTTCCAATGCGCATTGTGGGGGAAGATTGGCAACGAGTGAAGCAACAGTTTTGCATGGTGCAGCTAGCCTTTGTTCCATGTATTTTGTATGATGCTTCGCACAAATTTCCTCTCTATGTTGGCTATAGTATAAATAGTTTTGTTGTTGTTTTTTACCCTTTCTAAATTCAGCAAGTGATTGGTCTATGAAAAATGAATGTACTTGCATAGCCTAGGAGAATACATACAAGCTCAATCATATTAGCATATAAGAATATACATGTATAACCATAGATATATTTAAACTAGTAATTACACATAAACATGTAACAAAATATATATGTGTATCCATGTGTATATAAATGTATATGTATGGATGATCACAAAATGAATAACATATTTTGAACATTGTGATATATAAAAATATATATAGAAGGATTTTATATTTTTTGTGCTAACCATTTCCACTACTTCACTATTTTTACATATCCCCCATTTAAAAGAATACAATTACAAAGGACATTATGGAACACCCACGTAGAATTCCATGGAACTCCATCACACATAACACAATAAGAAATTAGGGGGTAATCTATTGTCTTCATATGTGTTGTATCATATTCTACTCTTTTGAAAATACAACTTAATCAAAGTATACTTTCCCACACTACAACATTGAATATTTTATTTACTTCAACCACCACCACCACACAACAATGATAGGATTCATTAACACTCTCATGAGTGAACACTTACCATTCAGCTTCCACATATAAATATGCATATACATATACATATACATATACATATACATATGCATATACATATACATATACATATACATATGCATACACCTACATATAGATATAGATATACATATACATACATATACATGTACATGTACATATACACATATGACAATGGTAGGATGCATTAACCCTCACATTGGAAAACAATCATAATTAACCTTCACCATACCAAGTCCACCAACTCCACCACCACAAACCCACGTAATCACGAAGCTCCACATCACCATTAAAAAATTGGGTCAATTCACTGCCAACCGGGACATGTACATATACATATACATATACATATACATGTACATATACATATACATATACATATACATATACATATTCATATGCATATCCATATGGATACACATGCACATACACATACTTATACACACACACACACACACACACACACACACACACACACACACACACACACATATATATACATATATATATACATGCATATACATATACAAATACATATACATACACATATACTCTGTATCTCCCTGCACATCTATATGCTTTGTCAGGTCTAGCCATGTGTCTATACACCTTAAAGTGAAGGAAACTAGAAAGCATTACACCCAATTTGCAACAAGTATATAAAAAGGGAATTTATACTTACAGAATCAAGATCTGAAGGTTGGTGGTTCATGCCCTCAGAGCTAGAATCCATAGTGGGAGCCATGGTAGACCTCAACAAATCAATAATGGGGGGCTCTAGAGATCCATCCATAAAACCCGATTCTAGAAACATAGTTCTGGGAACTTTTTCGAGATAAAAAAATGTCACAATTTGAGTTGACTAATTGATAGATCTATTTCACAATAAAAATAGAAGATTAATGTATTGCAACATCAATGGAAATTGGTAGATAACTTACAAAATATCGATCTATAACCATTCCACTTCTAAAACTAAACAAACAACACAAGATACAAGAACAAGAATAGAAATGCACTTTTAATAGTACCAAAAGGCCAAAGGATGCATTAGCAAGAATAAAAATGATAAATGAATATCGATATACCACTATATGTATTTGTTTATCTTTGAGGTTTCTTATATATGTGTCCATGCATTTTTTTATTATTTTACTATATTTCTACATATAACTATACATAGATATTTGTATATGTGGCTAGTTGGTCCTTTCACCCCTTATTAACAAAAAAATAGGCTATAAAATAATAAGACTAGAAATGATTAAGTACATATATGCATTGAGCCTCCCTTTTGTCTCCACATTTAAAAACACACACATATAACCAAATATATATATCCATATGTACACATGTATACACCTATCTATATACATGCTATTATATCTAAATAGATGTGTATACCATACTTTTTCCTCAATATGTAACTCCTCCCCTTGAAATTTATGAAGAGAGAAAACATCAAGATTAAATTTTCCATCAATTTTCTAGTTAAGAAGGGTATGAATTCAAACCTTTTGTTTCCTATACGATATTGTTCACCTAAAAGTAAGGCATTACTATAGGGCACAAAAGATTTGAATTCATAGCCTTCTCAGCTAGTCAATTGAGGGAAAATCCAGTCTAGATATTTGATGTCTTTATAAATTTCAAGGGGAGGAGTTATCAATGTACAATTTCTCCTATGTTAATGGTTACAATGCTAAAGATGCATAATGTACAAAGCAAAGGGTAGGGAAAGGGAAAAATCTATTCAAACAAGCAACATGTTTTTAACTTTAGAGCTTATTAAAATATATACGCCACAAGGGGGACTCTTGGACACATTCGAACACTAAAGAAAAATGTGAAATGATTGCTTACACTACTAGAAAATGGAAATCAAGATGGTAGAAACAAGACAATGCAAGCTACACTATTTTTAGTGCTTTTTGAATGTATTCAATGCTCTATTATTAACATCTCAATGCTATATCATTTAATGCTATGGCTATATGATAGGAATTTTCTCATAAGCTAAATAATACTTACATATGCTATTTTTAACTCTTTTCAAATCAAATTCTACCTAAATACAAATAAAGATAGAATACACAGTTGATTAGATATACATGCGCATTTATAAATTGTTGTTGCATTCTCAATTGAGACACGGTGTTCTTGGTCGGTATATATCGATATATATTTCTACATATATGTGTTTTTAAAAATAGAAAATGGGGAATTCAATACATATATATATAGATATAAATTTGAGGCTAGTAAATATTATAAACAAACAGAGAAATTATAAAAGACCCATTAGACGAAAAATCCTATTCATGGCTAAGCCAATGAAAATCCCAGTGGAAACTTCAAACAAATAGCCTATCAGCTAAAAATATAAAGCTAAATAGATAAAAGAGCTATTAGAATAACACTTAAAAGCCACAAAACTATTTTTTTCTCCACGCTTATACAAATATCTTTTCAACTTTCCAAATCAATTATTTACACCCACTTCTTTACCACCACACCTATTTTCTCTAGGCCATGACAATAAGTATATGATGCAAAAATCTCTGAAAAGTGTGTATCACGCTATAGGCTTAATTGTAAATTTGAACTACATTGCTTGCCATTAAATATTGTAGAGAAATCATTTATGCAACATGTAAAATGACTTGTACAAAATAATTGTCATTCTAACAACTCCGATACAATTTCTCTATTTCTCTTCAATATTTATTAACAAACAACATAGCTCGAATCTTGTATCAATATGTTTCATGATATTCATTTTTTCTTGATCTGCTTGAAGCTCCCTAAAACAAACTACCCAAGTTTTTTTATGTAAGGGGTGGAGCCTGGTAATTACATGGGCTGGCAATGTCTTATATATGTTTGAACTACCCCACAACAAACTCTTCTTCTTTATATTCCTTTTTCCAGTTCCCCATAACAAATTGTTCATTATCATAGTTTGCATGTTTTATTCTCCAAATTTCAAACTTCTATTTAATGTGAGTTCAAGAACATCTATCATTTTCCTGTGATTCTTAAGTGTTCTCCTAATAGATCTTTTCCAATTTCACTTGTTCTCTTATACCAATATGTTTCATGATATTCCTTTTTTCTCAAATTAAAAATATATAGTTGAACAAACAAAAGAGCTATTACAATAACACTTATACACATATCTTTTCATCCTGGAAAAACAATTATTTAAACCCATTTCTTTATCATGATACCTATTTTCTTTAGACTATGACAACAATTACATGATGCAACAATCTCTAGAAAATGCATATAGTGCCAGAGGCTTAATTGTAAATTCAAACTACATTGGCTGGCATTAAATACTATCAACAAATCATTTATGCAAAATACCCATGTAAAATAACTTTTACCAAATAATTGTTATTCTAACACCTCTTATACCGTTTCTCCTTTTATCTTCAATCTTTATTAATGGGTATGTGTAGGATCATGATGGGCCAAAAAGTAGATATATGATGGGTATTTGTAGGGTATGTGGCTGACGACTTTTTTTTTACCCAAAATTGATGTAATGAAAAGGGTTTTTAAAGGGGATTCTCAACTTTCCACCAATATAAATTATGTTTTACTTTGAATTTAATAAATAATTATTATTTATTTTCTATTTAAATTACGACTAAAGTGTTGATTGAAAAAAATCTATAGCTTTCAAATGATATCACATTTTGGAATCCAAAACATGTATCACATTCTATGCTTCTGTATTAAAATAAATAAAATGAATTTCATGTAGTTTGACCAAGTTAAAGTGGTTAGACATACAATTTTTTTTTTTGGTTGTAATAAAAATTCATAATTAATTATTTACTTGGAAAAAATTTCAAAAAATATTCATCACTTCGACATAGTCTTCTACTTATGTCTAAAATATTGTAAAAAAATATTATCATTTTATTGTGGTTAGGTGGTCAGATAGACACCTACTTCTTATTTTTCCCTCGAAATTTAAGTACTACTGCGAATGAAATTTCAATTTTTCACCAAATAGATTTTTTTTAAAATAAACCTTGTAGTTTAGAAACTACATTCAATTTTTTACATATTCTATTCTTACATATTTTTGAAATAATATAGATAACTTATTCAATTTTTTACGTCAAGTTGCCTAACTCTGAGTTTTTTGAATTTTTTGCCACTTAAGGGCCTATTTTTTCCATGATGATTCTACACATACCCTAACAAAGAACATAGCTCGAATATTATATCAATATGTTTCATGATATTATTTTCTTCCTGATCTACTTGAAGCTCCCTTGAACAAACTGCCCATGTCTATTTATGTAAGAGGTCAAGCTTGCTAATTACATGGGATGCAAGTGTCCTATATCAATATGTTTCATTATATTATTCCTTCCTCATATTTTTCAACTTCCCCACAACAAACTATTCTTCATGATATTCTTTTTTCAGTTCCCCATAATTGTTTTACAATTTCCCTATTTTGTCTATAATTTTTGGTGGGGAATAATGTACCTCAGATTTTAAATTGACAAGGCAACTGTGACTCTTAAGTGTTTTCCAAATAACTCTTTTCCAATTTCTCTTTTTGTCTTGTATCAATATGTTTTATGATATTCTTTTTTTCTCAATTGTTTGAACCTGCCCATAACAAACTATTCTTCATCATATTTTATTTTCCAATTCCCCATACCAAATTGTTCATTATAATATTTTTCCTGTTGTATTCTCCATATTTTAAAGTTCTATTTAATGTGGGTTTTCAAGCATCTGTCCTTTTCCTATGATTGTTAAGTGTTTTCCTAGTAGGTCTTTTGGAATTTCCCTTCAGCCAAAAAGTCTAGATATGGGCATCTATGTATGTGAAATTACTTACAAAAAATATTCAAAGTAAATAACCCAGCTCAAGTCAAATGAATGTATAGATTTGAGTATGCAGCATATGCTTGCTTACCTAAAATTCTATCAATATCCAAACAATGTGTAACAACAAATTCTATGTGATAGTTGGCTTCTCAATTCAAAATTCAAGCTACATAATTTCCCACTAAATATTATAGAATAAAATAGGAAAATTGTAAAAAACTATTAGGAAAACACTTAAGAATCATACGTAAATCACAGATGATCGAAAACCCACTCCAAACATATACATACAAGAGCAATTACAGATTAACATAGGAGCAATTATTTTTTCGCCCTTTCTTTATTGTTTTAGTTGTCTTTGTGAATCTTCTGTTTATTGTTTGTGGTTATTTGTGTGTATCTTTGGTGTTGCAACCATTACCATAGGATAAATTGTAGTTCAACAAGTAGCAATAACCTGTACAAAATGCCTATAATTCCACACACCCAATAAAAAATTAGAGCTACATTTCCTAGCACTAAATATTTTAAACAAATAGAGAAATTGTAAAAGAGCTATTACAAGAAAAATCCTATTCACAGCTCGGCTGATATAAAATCTCGTCACAAACATCAAACAAATAAATTGAATAGATAAAAGAGATATTACAAAGAATAACACTTAACACCCACCAAACTAATTTTATCACCAATATGTTTTTGCTTTCATACTAACCCTTTGCATATATATACATATGCAATCACTCCTATCTTAATCTACAATTGGTCCTATCTTAACGGGTGTAATGACAAAGATGGATAGAGATAACTAAAACAATAAACATAGACCGATAAAATTACAAACCCTAACCATATTTATTTACCAAAGAAACAAGATTTAACTACAATTGCTCTTATGGTAATAGGTATAAGACCATATATTTATGCAATCACTCCTATGTTAATCTTCAATTGGTCCCATGTTAATGGCTATAATGAAAAAGATGCACAAAGATAACCAAAACAAAAAATGAAGGGTGATAAAATTACTAACCCTAACCATATTTTTTGACCAAAGAAAGGCTAAAGATGCACATAGATAACAACAAACAATAAATGAGGGATGAAAAAATCACTAACCCTAACCATATTTTTTTGATGAAAGAAAGAATATTTAAGTGTACAAAACCATAACGCCAAACACACATGTAAAAGGATTTATAGGTTCGGGTATGTGCAAGATCATCATGGAAAAAATAGACCCTTAAGTGGCAAAAAATTCAGAAAAATTAGAGTTAGGCAACTTGACATAAAAAATTGAATAAGTTATCTATATTATTTCAAAAATATGTAACAATAGAATTTGTAGCAAATTGAATGTAGTTTCTAAACTACTAGGTTTTCAAATCTATTTGGTGAAAATTTGAAATTTCAATGCAGTAGTACTTAAATTGCAGGGAAAAATAAGTAGGTGTTTGTCTAACCACCTTAACCATAATAAAATGATAATATTTTTTTATAATATTTTAGATATAAGTAGAGGACTCATGTCCCGATGTGATGTATATTTATTTTGTAATTTTTTTCCATGTAAATAATTAATTATGATTTTTTTATCACAACTTTTAGAAAAATAGAAAACTCGTATGTCTGACCACCTTAACTTGGTCAAAACTTGATGAAATTTAATTTTTCTTTTTTTAATCCTATAGTATGCGAATCATAGAATGTGATACCGTTTGAAAGCTATAGATGTTTTTCAGTCAGCCTATCAATTAGAACTTTAGTCGTAGTTCAAATAGAAAATGAATAATAATTACTTATTAAATTCAAAGTAATTAAAGAATAATTTATATTGGTGGAAAGCTGAGAATCTCCTTTAAAAACCTTTTTTCGTTTCATCAATTTTGGGTAAAATAAAATTCATTAGCCACATTCCCATCATATTGCCACTTTTTGGCCCATCATGATCCTACACATACCCATTCTGCACAACAACAGTTTTAACATAAACACTAAATAAATCATTTATGCAAAAAAACCATGTAAAATGACTTACAAATTGTCCAGAACAATAGTTTTAAAACCCTCCAATCTCAAATAAAACAGAGCCGACATCATCAATTTTTACAATATTCTCCTATCAAACAAACCATGGAACTAAAGTCGACAATATTTAGAATAGTCTACTATCAAACCAACACCACAATCACTCTTTCGACAACACAACTTAATCAATATATTTTCCCACACATTTCCAACTTTACTTTCCCACACTGAAACACCCATGTAAAATGGCTTATATCTTCTGGAGAACAACATTTTTAACATAAACAATCAATAAATCATCTATGCAAAACACCCATGTAAAATGAATTATAGATTTCCAAGAACAATAGTTTGAAAACCCTCCAATCTACTATGAAATTTACCATGAAAATACTCTTCTATGAAACCAACATCGAAATGGCTAGTTTGACAATACAACTTAAACAAAATATAATTTCCCACACTGCAACAATCAATATTGCATTTACTCTGCCCCCTTCTATCATACAACAATGACAGAATGATTAAATATTCTCGCAAGGAAACACTTACGATTTAGCTTCTATGTATCGAGGACACCAACTCCACCATCGCCAACCCACATAATTCCCAAGCTCCACGTTGCCACCAAAAAACCTAGTCCAATCCCCACTGGTAGGGACATCTTCAGTGCCGAAAAATCCAATTCCTAGCCAAGCTAACGAAATTCGAGGCGGAAACTTCAAACAAAATAGCCTATCGGCTAAACATAAGGAAACTAGCAAAAAAATAGTATATACATAAACAAGATTAAATTGTGTTGTGTGAAAGAGTAAAAATAAATCTTTCAACCATTTGAAAATATATAGAAAGAGGTTTATTCAAACAATTTTAGGTAGTCAGAGTTTATATTCTGATATGATGTTTGCATATTTATAATTTTTAGTAAGATTTATGACACTAATTTATAGAAATCACTATCTATAATATTTTTTTATTTCATTAGTAACAATTAATTTAGGGAACTTCAGTCTAAAAAACATTCAAAACTTGTAATATTAATCCATTTTATTTTATATTTATTTAAAGAGGAAAATCTCTTCATAGGGTGTGCTTTAGTTTTTATAAAATGATGAAGGGTATCTTTTTTTGTCAAATTCATTGTGGACTAGAGTGTAGCCTTAATGATTGGGGTATACCACATTGAAAAATGGCTCATATCAAAATTTAATTAATGAAATAAACAATATTTACAAATTTAAACATGTAACATCTCCATGATAAAAATCTTAGTAATATACCACTTACAAGTTATCCCATTTGATCACTCTTCACATTGAAACTAATGTTATGAACATAACACATATGGTAGATACTAGTTTGTAGAAATTTACCATCTTTCACAATGGTCCTTAGTTATTGGTAGTTAATACACTTGGGTTCTAGATGTTAGATTTTGTAAATTTTCTTGGAACTAACTGAAACCTAGGGAAATGAATAGATACAATAGAAATATTCAATAGATGATCCTAGAATGAAACTAAAAAAATAGAGATAAGTCATAATCATATGAGAGACACAAAAATTCTCAAGAAATAAAATCTAAAATAAGAAAATAACATAAAGAAATATTGCTCTAAAATAGCTCAAATATGCAAGGTGACACGACCCATATATTGAGAGGATAGGAAAAAACCAACCAAAGAGAGAGATAACTCCAACTACCCAAAATTAGGTATGTGTTACATTCATAAAATATTATTTCTAACCTCAAAATAAAAAGCTACACTAACATCTCTCATTAAAAATATCTAACGTAGGAAAAAAGGTGGATATTGAAAAATAATCTTGGTGAGGTACCCATGTGCATAGAAGTCCCTGAAGAAGAAGAAGAAAGCCAAGAAAATAGATAATAGCTCATAAATTAAGAGATAAAAGAACCTTTGAGAGAGAGATTTAAGGAGAAAATCCATCCCCTGAAGCTATAGCTTCTCACACTAGGATGATAAAGCTTATAAATGAATAAAATTATATTCTATAAAAGGTTTGGTGAAGATACTAACTACCTACTTAGTGGTTGGGTGATATAAAAGATCAATGATATATTCATGAATTATCTCTATAATGTAGTGGATATTGACCTCCATTTGTTTTCCCACTTGATGATATACTTAGTTTGAAGAGATTGAGATAACACTTTAGTTGTAATACCCCTCATGTTGCTGCTTGTTCTTGACATTCTCTGTGGTTTTGTTTGGCACATTGTGGTTTTGATGATACTGTTGATGTTATGTTGTGGTAGCTTAGATTGTTATTGATTATATTACTCTTATGATGCCATGGATATTATAATGACATTTTTATTACGATTGTTTTGATGGAGTTAATTGGAATGTAGTAGGCTAGAGAATAGTAATTGATGATGTTGATGTGAATTAATGTAATTCTATAATGCAGTGGATGATGATATGATTTGGTGAGGGGATATGTAGCATCACTTGTTCGCGAGTGCCCTGCTACACTGCAAATCCTTCTCACGATGCTTTGTAATTGATTATATGTATGTATGTTGTGTATCACCTTGTTGGATGTAGGATTTGTAGGAATAAGAATCGATTCCACCTATTTCGATAGGTCTGGGCAAGCATTGAGCCAACCCAAGGGCAGGAAGTTGAACAAAGGTGACATGGAAGTAACTCTGTCCCAAGATGTCAACTGTCTTGTATTTTCTTGGTTTTGTGTGTCTTGGTCATAGCCATTTTGTTGTTACGTTAGTCTTTGTATGTTATTATTTTATAACTTATCTAATGTGGTGTATGGTTTTATGTTGTGATTTAAATAATTAAACAATTAATAAAATAAAGCATAAAATAATAATAAATAAATAAATGTTAGTAGTAGTTTGTGAAAATATTAAATTTATTAAAATCTTGCAAATGGTTGATTTCAATTATTTTAATGGGAATGTGATTATTTAATAAAATGTTTGTAGAGATGATAAATAAATAAATAAATAAAAAGTTAAATTTTGTGGATTTGAATATATTTAAATTTTATTTATTTCTGGAGAATTGACTTCTGGTATTCACCGGAAGAGGAAACATAAAAGACTTTTGAGTGTTGATTTTATTTAGGGGCTTTTCTTTGTATGGGGTTGCATTCTCTTTTTGGGGGATTCTGGAGAAATTTTGCATACATCTTTTATGTCATTCTGGAGGAGTATTGCATTCTTTTTCTGTTATTCTGGAGAATTTATTGAAGAAGAAGGTTCAATCTGAGGGAGGTTCTGGATCTATTGCTGGAAACATTCGGCAGCGAAGGAATAGCTCTACAATATGGATTTGATCAAGCTCAGGAGAAAGCTTCCACATATCCTCTACAGGAACATGACACCAGGTTCTTTTTCTCCTTTTAAATTATCTTCTTCCTATAGCAACAAAAGAAATAAAAATTGTCTTTTTGTGAATGAAATTTCCTCGTGGGGTTTGAAATTAAATGTGTGTGAAGAGATTCTTTGGGTCTGTAGAAATGTTTTGGGTCTGTTATTCAATCAAAAGAAATTTTAATGGGGTTCAGGATTGTTGTTTATTGAAATGAAATTTTTTTGGGTTCTGGAATGTTTATTGAAATGAAATTTTGGTTGGGTTCTGGAAATAAACAGTATTACTGTAGTTTTGTTCTAAAAAAATTAAAAATAAATAAAGAATAATCCCTTTACTGTGAATTTTTGGGTTGTGTATATTCTCGTTAATATATATATTTTACAAATATATTTTATATATAAATATATACATTAACTTGTACAGCTGATTATCATTCCCTGTTTTCGAAATATTTAAAATACAGTATATATATGTACACACACACACACACACACACACACACACACACACACACACACACATATATATATATAAATATTAAATGCAAATTTAATTCTAAGTTTTCGTTTAGTTGATTTTCTATTGTAAACCCTTGACTAGTGGTGGTTCAGCCTCGGCCGTACCCACCACCCAGCCGGCCTTTATACTAGTGCGGCAGTCTGCGAACTCCACGGCAGTCCTTCGAATTGCTGTGAACAGTCCATAGACTGTCCGCGGCCGGGTATAACCTGTGCCTTTGTATGGCCCTTTTTCCATTCGAAATGGTAGCACTTCGAAACATGTGCTTTATTTTTTTAAAAATGAAAATTCTTTTTAAATTATAATGTATGTGTATTCATTTATATATATATATATATATATATATACATATATATATATATATATATATATATATATTTATATTTATATATTTATTAATTCATTTAATTATATTTTCTAAGTCACCAATTTAACTGTTAAATTAGTTAATTAATTATGTCTGTAAACAAATTGTTTCTTTTTCTGGTTTGAATAAAACAAAATTTTATTATAGCAATGAAAATATGAAAATAGAAAGGAATTTTTATTAATTTGTTAAATTATGAACTTTAATATGATAATATATTAAAAAGGAAATTTATGAATGTATGTCAACATTGATTATTTAATTCTTGTTTTAATGTGTATCTTGTGGAAATGGAATTTACTATGGAATTAAATAAGTTATCTTTTTATGAAGTTGAGTCTTGTAGATTTGTTGGGTTCGGGACATTGTTAGTTCATTGGTGTGGGAACCCTCTTAGTTTTATGAAAGTATTCTGAAACTGTAGTCTTCCAGAGGATTGTGATTTTTGCTGAACTTATATCTTTTCGTCATTAGCTTCTAGGGTGTACTGAGTTGTGGGATTTTTGGTTATGGTATTTATTTTCGAGATGGGTTATGCCTCGCATATTATTTTTATTGTTGCATTTTGATGTACATGATTGGAATGGTACAACCCATGTTATCTTTTGGTTTTGGTTGGGTCTCTAGGGAGAGTGGCTCCTCGTGGGGGCCGACGCCCCGTTTAAGGGGAAGGGCACAGGATAACCCACGAGTGAGTTAGTAATCAAGTGAAAACCTAATAATTAACCTAGGAGGGTTGGGTAGTAATATTATTATAATATTTTAAAATTGATGCCTCGTCTTCATTAGTGCTTCCGTAGACTAATGGAAGGATGAGAAGGTCATGGTCGGCAAGGTCGTGACCTCATCTTCATGAGAGGTTCACGGCTCCGCATGAGTCACCCTATGGACTGACGCCTCCAGTTGGGAGGAAGGGCACATGATAGCCATAGATGGGACCGGTGCCTCCAGTTGGGAGGAAGAGCACATGATAGCCCATGTAGGACTATGCGATGACACTCTCCCCTAGTTACCCAGGTGTTTTTACTTTATTGTGTTCCTCTAGAAGTATGTTATGGGAGTTGGTTTAGATTGTTTTTTAATGGACTTATATTGATTTATGGAATATTGTCTTGATACATCTTTGGTGTGCTTTGTGGTTTTGTGTGATCTCATTGATATTTGACTTATGATTTTGTACTCTTATGGTACTGTGATATGATGTTATTGTATTGTTTAATTGCAATTTGGAGTATTGTGTTATGGCTCTATGTTTGGGTACTTCTTGTTATGTTTGTACCTTGGTTCTTGTCAGTTAACAGTCTTGGTCGGAGTTACTTCTCTATCACCTCTTAGCACGGGGGTGGTCGGGTGGAACGTGCTCCACACACCGTTGGGTTCCCCATCAGTATTCGTTGGCCCAGTCTCATCCTGTTGAAGTTTTGTACCAAAAGATCTTTATACTCTGTTGATAAATCTTATATATTGTATTCATCCCACACGATTGGGAACCATGATGTAAACTATATGGATATGATGTATAATTAAAAGATGTTGTAATGTAGTTATCAACTTTGTATCTTTACTTGGCTTTGTGAAATTCCTCATGGTATTACTTTATGATGGAATCTATGAATTCATGTTATGGTTACATTTATAGTTCCTTATTGTTCGTATGGTATCTTTGTGTTGACTTGTAATGATTATTTTGATGTGACCTCGCGTGCCCCAAAGAACAAAGTTGGTTATGTCATTTGTGTTGTAAGGAAATGAAGTATATGAATGTATATAATTATTTAATATTTGGTATATTGATTATTTGTTTTTCTTTAAAAAAAAATTGTGTGCTTTTTATGTGGTTGTTCTTTGGGGTTTCCACGGCGGGCGTTACATTAGTTCTTATAGTATGATAGATGGCCTACAAATTGTAGTATTAAAATATATCAAAATATGTTTAAGATAAAGGGCCTTCATGGTGACATTCCTAGCCTGCTAAGCTTATCCCCTATAGAATAAATATTAATATTATAATTATGGATTTTAATTAAGTAATATTTAGGAATAAAACCGAAAGAGAAGTTATAATGGAAAATGGACTTGCAATTTTCATAATGGTCTACCTTATAAGAAACAATACACCAAACCAAGCTAATATTAATGATGTTTGTATGTTCAATCCCATAGCTTCCTTGAAAATAGTGAATAATCTTCTTAGTTTCCTTCTAGTTAGTTGTTGGGGTGCCTAGATAAACTAGGGACCAAGGCATTGACATATACAACATTAGACCTAGTATGAGTAAAATAAATGGGTCTATCAAAAATTTGGCGATGTAAAGTAACATCAACCATTCATGGAAAAACTTTATTGAATTTTGAGAATAGACTTGGAAATTGAGTTGGAGTAGGTTTGTAGTTAACCATTTGGAACCATAAGATAAAAATAAGTGTGTACTTGGACTATACAATTGTAATCCTCAAAGTAGACTAATAGATCTCAATTAGAAGAAAATAATAAAACACACACAATTAGTCATCAAAATTTATCATGGTGATTGGTTGTCATTATCATAGTCGGTGATGAAGAGCTCATTGTGATCAATGTGTTAACAATATAAAAATATATAAGTATGAGAAGCACATATTAATAAAATATGTATACACTTATATTATAGTTTCATCAAGTGAATTTTATTGAAGGAAATTCTTCATCTTAGTATACCATGTGTAATGGGATTTATTGAAGTTATTCATTAATTTTATGTGTGTATATTAATAGAGTGTGCTATTTAAAACTCCATAGCTACTCCATATATAGTCTTCCTTAAGATATATTTGAAAAAAGAAACTCTTTAAATCCATCTAAACAACCTCCTCGTGATGTGCAATAACTATAATAAGTCTGATTTGAATAGATAAAATCTATGTAATAGTTGTAAAGTTCTCAACAAAGTATTTACTAGGAAGTTATAAAAACCACTTAGTGACTAGTTAAGATTTAGACTTATGAACTAACCCATATACTATAAATTTATTTAAATATATCCAATTATTTCAAATAAGTTCCCTTGAATTAACAAGAGAACCTAAACACCAAGTGTGGTTCCTTATTAACAAAATATACTCCCCCTAAGTAGTTGCATCTCACTCAATAATGCTAAATTAATTATGAGAATATTATTGATATTAAGTGGGAGTGATTGAGAAATGAGGTGGTTCCTACAAATATGACTAAGTTTACTTGATATCTAATGTAACCCTTATCTAACTAGTTGTACATTGTAAATCATATCTAGCCTCAAGTTAACTACAAATATGAAAGATATTGTTAAATTTAATGAAAGTAGAATAAACGAAAGAAAAATATTGTAGAAAATAAAATGAATGAACAATAACACACACAAACAAGAACACAAGATTTTTATAGTGGTTCATCTTATATACTACATCCACTTTCAATAGGGGAATCTCTTTTATTAATTTTCAATAAATAAATAATATTCAAGCAACAAAATTTTTTATAATGTAGTCTCATCTCCAAAATGGAAAAATCCACCAAAACGGTCAACTTCGAAATTAAGAAATTCATGCCAAAAAGAATTCAGTTACAAAAAGGAATCTGTTTTGAGTGTGAGAGAAACTATCATTATAATTAGAATATTTGGGATTCACCAAACCCAACAATCTCCCAATAGAAGACCAAATATTGCTTGAGATAGCTACCCAGAGATATCCCCCATTGCAAGCATTTACATCAACCCCAACGAAGATTTGAGCTTCACCAAATTTTGTTCAAGAACACTTCAGATGAGTCTCCTCCAAAGCACATCAGATTTAATAACCTTCATGGATTTTAAGCTTTCCATTTCCCCCCCATAGCGAGAATCAAATTTGGACCTCCACCATGGCTCCAATCCAAAAGCTTTTCTATACACCACCAGCACCCCTGAAGGGTCTCCCCTTTCCATGCAAACATAGTTGCACTATCATATCCACCACCATATTTAGTAGCATTAGGACCCCTTTGATAACCATACCCAACACCAATTGGCTCCATGTCAACATCAATGACATTACCAAACCCCATCTCAAAACAATGAATTTTTGGTATTTCCTAGAAATGGTTTTGCACTACCTGCAATCAATGCATTCCACTCTTCCTCTACCCCAAAAATCTTCATCAATAAATCATCTCTCTTTTTCATTTTTAAATCCAATTTCCTTAAAGGCCTTATTCTCAACCTCTCTGAAGTCTTCTAGCATGTCAAAATCCTCACCTCCCAAATCCTGCAGGACCTTTTCCCACAAGTACGCCAAATAGGTAGTTCTTGGGGAATCAGGATCAACATCACTCATAAGAACTTTAGTGGCCAAATAGATAGGAGAATCATCCATTTCCGTCTTTAATGCTTCATTTTTTTTCTTTCTAGAAAACTCCCATTCTTTTGCAAATTTTACTTTTTCTTTCTCCATACAAAAAATTTGCTCTCTGAGCATCAAAATCTCTTCCTTTATGATCACAACTTCATTTTTCAACTAATCCTCTTGATTCTTGACCTCTTTCTTAGGTCCATCTTCCCTCACCTGGTTCTAGATTGCATCCTCCTCTCGTTTGGAGGCATCCTCCTCATCTCAAAAGGAAATCTCCACAGTCTCTCTTTGTTTAACCAACGATTGCTTCAAATCCTCTTTGTTATCTTCTTTCTCTTTGCTAACGTTAGCCACAACTACATCAAGAGTTGAGAAGGAAAAAAACCTAGCATCCTTCTCCTCTTCAGCTGAATCCTTCTCATTTTTCCAACCATCCCACCAATGAACATGGTGCCTTGTTTCAGGTTGTCATTGCACATTACTTTCTACTGAATCTAAATTGCCAAGAAATTCTTCAATGATAGAATCAACTTCATCATCATCTTAAAATCCCACTTCAGCCTATCTCTTCACTATATCAAAACACCCAGCTCTGGGATCAAACATCGAATCATTTTCCATCTCTGCTCAATACTTCTCCATGGCTCTGATACCAATTTTTGAATTTAATGACAAAAAAATAAATGAATGAACAATAACACACATAAACAAGAACACATGATTTTTATAGTGGTTCATCTTATAGATTACATCCACTTTCAAAAGGGGAATCTATTTTATTAATTCTCAATACAATAAATAATATTCAAGCAACAACAAATTTTATAATTTAGTCTCATCTCCAAAATGGAAAAATCCACAAAAATAGCCAACTTCTAGATTAGCAAATACATTCCAAAAGAAAGTTAGTTACAAAAAAGGATTTTTTTTCGAGTGTGAGAGAAACTACCATTATAATTAGAATATTTGGGCTTCACTGATCCCAATAGATAGAAGTAGATATTGTACCCTTATAATTATCACAAGGATAGTAGGAAGGATTATCCTCGTCATTATTCTTGTCATCTATAGTAGAGTTAGAGGAGTCTTCGACATAAAAAAATGTTTTCAAGGGGTTCTAAACTCATTTAAAGAAAAATCATCTATCCTAAGTGTAGCCTAAGTAATTTAAGAAGGAGATGTTTCAAGAGTTTGAATCAAGGAGGCCTTATCAAAGGAAATATTCATCTCAATAAAATATTATTAATGATAGATTGAAGGACCTTATATCCCTTTAAAAAATATAGATAACCTACAAATATATAAGGTTTAGTTTGATAAGCAATAATATTCCATTTCCTTTCTTGAATTTAAGTCCTTGTTAGACATGAATATAATATTTTTTTTCACCATGGGATTGTTACTACCTCAAGATTCAAAATCAATAACTCTTTCTAGCGATTAATAAGGAATCTAGTTCTAGCTATAGTTTGCATAGTTAATAGTCTTTAGATCAAAAATATGTTACAAAGGCTCTAGATTTGACAATGAAATCTATTATTTTGTTCAAATATTTTATCTTACATTATGCTTCTCCATATTGTAAGTACACTATTGAACTATAAATTAAAATTCAATTTCATGTCTAAATTATAAAATTATTTTAAATGATCATTGACATGCTCACCATAATTACAATTACGTAGAACTCTAATGTGTTTTATAGATTATTTATATAAATGATCTAAATTCCTAAAATTTCTTTAAAAATATACATTTTTTCAAATAAAATTTACAAATTAATCTAAAAGAATTCATCAATGAATACAATAACATATTTGACACTACTAAAACAAGAATTCAAAAAATGGATCAAGAAAATCACTATGAACCATCTTTAGAATATAAGAAACAGTCAATGGTTATCCTTCAAGTCATAATTTTAGTATGTATGTCTACTATGAATGTATAAAAAATATAAGGAAACAATGTTCCCTATGCCTTATTGGTTATTTATATGTAGGTAGTATTAATTCAAATGACTAAACTTGTTATGCCACAACTTAAACTTTAGTAAAAGTGGAATGAATAATAGTGTGAAAATCCATCTACCAAAAATTGGTGAATTTTTTCTTGAGTGCTATAATAAAGAAAATACAAATAAATGATAAATATAGAAGACAAAACTAGTTAAACTATTTTTATTAACCTTGTATGTTTGATGTACTAGACTAGTAACAGACTAGTTGACAAAAAAATAACACCCTAAAAATGTTCATCGCCTATATCAATATGCTCTCTCTCATAAACCTTAATTGGGACATGATCATACTGTAGTCTAGTTTTTAGACTCCTTGATAGTTATTCCAATTTTTTAGCTTTAATTTTTATTTTTTGCTTGGATGGTTGAAGTCTTAGTTAAAAAGCAATCATTAAATAAAGCTCATATCAAAGTCTTATTTCCAAAATCAAAGGGGCATAAAACTTCATGTGCATGCAAAAAGGAAGAATTCATGTGTATGGTAAATAAGAAAGGTTTTAGTGAAGCTTTTATTAAAGGTCTTTGTTTTCAACTTCCAATGCCAAAAAAATGAAAAGAAAGAAAGAGTTTTCACAAGCACGGAAAAGGAAAGAAAATTTTGGTGAAGTCTAAGTTCATGGGGTAGTTTATGCTTAGGGTTTCACACAACACACAACAATTACGAAGCTTTCTTGGCAGCAAGGTTATCATCGATAATCAAAGAAGACAATCAAGGAAGGCCCTACCAAGATCTTCCTATCTTCCATGCTTTCAACAAAGGGAGGTGCATATTATATTGGTTCTTTAACTTTTTCCAGTTTCAATGCTCCTTAAGTTGTATTATGGGAAACCTCACATATGTAATCATTTGGGATGAATTAAAGAGATGTCTAAAGGTTCGTTTGGTCACTATATAGCACCATTTACACCCCATGTAAGGTTATGAATGTAGGAAAAAACAACCGCTAAACAAAGCAACATCTAATCCTTTTTTATACTATAAAAAATCGGGGTTATGAGAAAATGCAGTAGTATACAATATCCTCTCTAGTGGTCCATGGGGACGTGGAAAACATAAGAAATTTTTGTGCTTTAGATATTATGGGAAAAGTAGAAATCGTTGAGATGAAATCAATGAGGTTGTTGCGGCTTATGATTTTTTGGACTCAAATGTAAAGAGCTTCAATGTGACCAACTTGTACAATGGAACTTGTAAGAATTCTTTTGAAATTGTTGGAGGAATTTACTAATTTCTCCACTATTATGTTTTTATGTTACATTTTCTAAGTTCTACCTCTATTTATTTTGCATTTTTTGTTTGCAATTTCCATGTTTTGTGCTACATCTTTTTTGTAACCATAGGTGTAATAGCTTTCTAGAAGATTCCATGTTTCTTAAAAGTACTCTTTATATTGAGGCACCTTGTAAAGTTTTATTATTCAATCTATTTACTTTTGAATGTTGTAGCATTCTGGTGTGATTAAATTCTGTGTTTTCTTGAATAATTTTTTGTTTTTACATTTTTTCTGCACCTCTTTTAAATTGGTATCAAAGCCTTAAGGGAATCAAGGCACTGGGCAAATAAAGAAGAGGGAGCTAAATCACTACATAAGAAGCTTGTTAACTATATTTTGTGAAAGGACTAAATTTTCTCCAGCAAATTAAATCAAATCATGGCATCAAGTAGCAGTTTTTTGGAGTCTCTGATCTTTACTAGTAAGAATTATGAGTATTGGTCTATTAAGATGAAAACATTGTTTTGTTCACAAGGTATTTGGAATTTGGTAGGAAATGGTTTTGTAGAACGGCAAGATCAAGCAACATATTTGGCATTAACTAGAAATCAAAGAGAAGAACTTGAAACAAAAAAGAAGGATGCAAAAGCTCTATTCTTAATCCAACAATCACTTGATGAATCTATTTTTCTAGGGGTTGTAGAAGCAACTAGGTCTAAGAAAGCTTGGGAGATCTTGCAGACAACCTATCAAGGTACCACTAAGGTGAAAGTAGCTAAACTACATCCTCTTAGGAGAAATTTTGAAAACTTACAAATGACTAATTCAGAGCCTATAGATCATTTTATGAATCAAGTTATAAATGTTATGAATCAAATTAGATCTAATGGAGAAGCTATGTTAGACCATAAAATTATAGAAAAATTTCTTAGGAGTTTTCCTAGCAAATTTTATGTAATAGTTGTAGAAATTGAAGAATCTAAAGATTTGGAATAGTTATCAGTAGTTAAATTGATGGGATCTTTGTTAACACATGAGTCTAGAATGAATAGAAATAACAATACTTCTTTTTAGAATGCTTTCAAGTCTCAAGAATCATCTGGTAGAGGAAGAGGAAGGTCATGTTTTAGAGGAAGATGTTATGGCAGAGGTGGAAGGAGTAATTTAGACCAAGGTGGGAAGAATAATTGAGATGAAATGAATAAACAAGCAAATCAGTACAATAACAATAGAGGATGTGGCAAGAATCATTTTTAGCATCATTCACGAAGGTTTGATAAATCTAATATTCAATGTTTTTATTGCAAAAAATATGGATATTATGCATATGAGTGTAGAAAGAAACAAGGGGATGTGAATAAACATAATGCTAATTACAAAGATGAATCTAATTCTGGAAGTTTATTTATCACTTGCCATGTTGCTCAAGAAAGTGCTAAGGATATTTGGTTTCTGGATAGTGGGTGCAACAATCATATGATAGGGGATAAGGAATTGTTTGTTAGTCTTGATAATTCTGTTAAATCTTAAGTGAAATTGGGGAATGATACTAAACTATATGTAGAGGGAAAAGGGGTAATAAAAGTTTTAACAAAGAATGGTGAAAGCAAATTTATTTTTGATGTTTATTTTATGCCTAGTTTAAAACATAATCTTATGAGTGTTGGACAACTAATACAAAAAGGTTATAGGGTATCTTTCAAGGAAAATATTTTCACTATATTGGATAGATTTCCAAGTGACAACTTGATAGAAAGAGTGGAGATGACAAGGAATCGGATGTTCGCCCTTCATATTCAATGTATCCAAGGAGATGAGGAAGCAAATTTCAAGAGTGTGCATCTAGACCAATCATGGTTATGACATTTGACATATGGACATTTATATTTTGGAGGTTTGAGTTTGTTACAAAAGAAGAATATGGTGAAAGGTTTGCCACCAATAGAGCAGCCAACTAGTTCATGTGAGAGTTGCATTTTAGTAAAACAACATATTATCTAGAGAGTTTGCCATGTGGAATCTTGTATAGATCAAGGGTATTATTGGAGCTAGTTCATAGTGATTTTTGTGGACCAATGAAAACTCCATAACTTGGAGGTAGTATCTATTTTCTAACCTTCATTGATGATTTCAATAGGAAGACTTGGATATATTTTCTCAAGCAGAAGATTGAAACCTTTGGAAAATTCAAAGAATTCAAAGCTGTGGTGGAGAAGCAAAGTGGCAATTATATCAAGGTATTGAGATTAGATAGAGGAGGTGAATATGTTTCTAATGAATTTTTATATTTTTGTAAACATTATGGAATCAAAAGGAAACTTACTACAAGATATACACCACAAAAAAATGGTGTAGTAGAAAGAAAGAATAGAACAATTATGGAGATGGCTAGAAGTATGTTGAAAGCCAAACATTTTCCAAATGAATATTGGGTTGAAGTGTTAGCAACTGCAATGTATATTTTAAATAGAAGTCCAAGAAAAAGTGTCAAGGATCAAATTCCACAAGAAGCTTGCAGTGGTAAGAAACATAGTGTACATCATTTTAGAATTTTTGATTGTATTGCACATTCTCTGGTGCCATAAAAAATAAGAAGGAAACTTGATGATAGAAGTGAGAAATGTGTTTTTATTGGATATAGTGAGGAATCAAAAGCTTATAAGTTGCTTAACCCAATTACAAAGAAAGTGATTGTTAGTAGAGATGTAGAATTTAGAGAAGAGGAAGTATGGGATGGAAGTGTTGATAAAACAACCACAATTGGAGCATCAATGCCTTTGAATGATGAAGATTCTGAAGATCAAGGAAATCAGCAACATACACAAGGATTAGCACCAAGTACTCCTAAAAGAACTCCAAGGAATGTTGAACAAGGTGGAAGCTCTTCTCCCAATACACATAGTGATCCAACTTTGGCCCAACTAAGAGATCAATGTAAAAGAACAAAAACAGGAAGCTTGACAAAGATTTATGAGCAAGGTGAAGAAAGAGATGGTGAATTAGATTTACATTCATTTTTTTCTTTATTCACTTATGATCCTATATGTTTTGAAGAATTAGTTAAGGAGGACCATTGGATCAAAGTTGAGATTGCAGCTATTACTCCTACTGAGGCTAGAAAATTTGTCACAGAAAGTGGAATCATGTTGTTACTAGAATGCACTATCACCTCAGCTATAGCCTATGATACAGTAAGAAGAGACCCTTAAGCTTTAGTATCTAAGGAGTAGTTCTAGGATAAGGTGTTTGAATCCAAATATAGTCCAACGTTGCATACTCTTGCAATTTGGTCAATGGCACCTGATACTGGAAAGCATGAGGTTGCTATACCTATTGATGAGGTTAGAGGTTCCTTAGTGGTGAAGAGGGCCAAAGATATAATGCCTATCCAAGCAGCTAAGTTAACTACTCATGCTGCAATGCTCAGTGTGGATACCACACAAGTTTCTTAGAAAAAGTATGATTCTTTTGTGAAAGAATATAATAAGGCCTTGGATGAAATAAACAAGATGAGAGCCACTATTTAGGCTAGCTAGTTAGTAAGGATGCTATCCCTACCATCTTCTTCTTATTCAGACTTGTCTACATAGGATGGGGAAACCTTGGCCTTGAGAATCAAAGATTTGAATGATCAACTAAGTACATAAAAGGAAAATGTCAAGAAGGCTAAAATTGAAACTATTAGGGTGGCTAATGAAATCTTTGAGTATGTATTGAAACATAGAGTGACCAAGTTGTTCAATGAAGCTAATGATGTATGTGTTACTTATAAGAATAGTCATGAATCAAATATGAAATATCTACAAGTCCACGAAGCCTTCTAGAATGAATGGAGTAAATGGAGTACTAGGGTGGGTGCTATAAAATAAATGATGCCTAGAATGAAGGAAGATCCTTAGTCACCTACTAACATTCCTAACATTTTTCAAACTATTGAGTTAGTTAATGAGATAACCACTTTCATGGAAAGCTAGCTATGCAGCTCCAAAGTAAGTTGAAGTTATTCAAAGAGATGGAAGAATGTGGCATGCCTCTGATATTGAACCACAAAGGTAAGTTTCAACAATTCAACATCTAGAGGAATAGTTTGGGGGAAATGCTCATAGTAGCTATAATGGCATTATTTGTGAATGACTACATCCTATTAAATTCAAATATTGATACAATAGTGGAGATTGAGACAAAAATGGATATTTTTGTTAGAGACTCGGCCAAAGCCTTAATTAATGCCAAGTACACTTAGCATAGTGCAAAGGTGTAGGGTTAATTGGATGTGGAGTGGCCAACTGAAGAGGAGTACATCACTTGGTTGGAAAAGCACACTGAGTGAATCTGTATGGGGATGTATAATTCACATGGAAAATAATGGATAGGAGAGAAACAATATATACCCTAAAAATGGTACAAATTAGGCTTTTGATAAAGTATTTCAAAACATTGTCTCTCCTTGACATAGAATGGGTGACAAAAATTGCTAATGTGGATAATTTAGTGTTTTTCTTTTTATATTTTTCATGCTTTTCAAATTTTGTTGACTAGGTTTCCTGTGGATAACACTTTTGAGCACATGGACGATATTTTTGAAGCTATTGTAACAAACGAATGATACCTTTTTAAGGTGGAACTAGATCTTTACACCAAATGGATGTTGTTTTTTCCCACATGTTTCTTCCCACCAACTGAGAATTCAAGTGTAACTAAGAATTGAATATCTATTATAGTAGTGTAATAGTGTTGTGACATGTGTGCTTTTTGGCTTTTTGGCTTGTTTTTCTCTTTCATTTCTATAAAAAAATATTCAAGGGTAGAAGTAGGGAGTTCATTGAAAAAATACAATTGGCTCAATGAATTGTATATGGAATACAAAGCACATTTTTGAGTTTAGTCTTAAGTTTTGAGTCTATTTTTATGTATGTAATTTTATAATAGAATTGCAATACAATACAAAATGGTGTGAATTTCATTGTCCATTAGATCTCCTTTGTAATGGTTATGCGAGTTATGAATGAATATAATCAAGTTTTGTGTTGATTCATCTCCATTGATTTATAGTGGATGTGGAATTTCATTCCCACTTATTAATTCAATGAGTTAGCATAATTTCTTGAATGAGATTGTTGACTCGTATGAATTATGTGCTAAGGATATCTTTAAGAAGTAGTGGTCAAGGATATTATAGAGAAGTGTTGTAATGTAGTAGTTATTAAGCTAGATGTTGCTATTGTTGAATCATTATCAAAGTTACGGGTATGTGCAAGATCATCATGGAAAAAATAGGCCTTTGAGTGGCAAAAAATTCAAAAAAATCAGAGTTAGACAACTTGAGGTAAAAATCTGAATTTAAGTTATCTATATTATTTCAAAAATATGTAAGAATAGAATTTGTAGAAAAATGAATGTAGTTTCTAAACTACTAGGTTTTTTTTAAATCTATTTGGTAAAAATTTGAAATTTGAATGGAGTAGTACTTAAATTTCAAGGAAAAAATAAGAAGTAGGTGTATGTATGACCACCCTAACCACAATAAAATGATTATTTTTTTTTAATAATATTTTAGACATAAGTAGAGGACTCATGTCCGGATGTGATGCATATTTTTTTGGTAATTTGTTTCCAAGTAAATAATTAATTATGAATTTTTTATTACAACTTTTCAAAAATATAAAAAACTCCTTTGTCTGACCACCTTAACTTGGTCAAAACTTCGTGAAATTCAATTTTTATTTTTTTAATCCAATAGTATGTGAAGAATAGAATGTGATACATGTTTTGGATTCCAAAAATGTGATATCGTTTGAAAGATATAGATGTTTTTCAATTAGCCTATTAATTGAGACTTTAGACGTATTCAAATAGAAAATGAATAATAATTATTTATTAAATTCAAAGCAAAGCATAATTTATATTAGTGGAAAGCTGAGAATCTCCTTTAAAACCCCTTTTTCATTTCATCAATTTTGGGTAAAGAAAAAGTTGTCAGTCACATACCCTACAAATACCCATCATATTGCCACTTTTTGGCCCATCATGATCCTGTACATACCCTTGCATAGCTCAAGACTGAATCTGTATTTAGAATTAGGCATCGGTTTTAGTAGATTACTTGCAGTTTAGTTCTTGGATTAATTTATCAGCTAATCACCTTTTATTTACAAATCTTTTAGATGGGTTATCATTGTAGTCATAGGACTATGATGAGTTTTGTCTCTCTCATTCTCTATATGTAGTTTGTTATTTAAAAGAATGACCAATTCTTTGATATCCTATATTATTGAATGAATTATCTATTATTTATAGTGTATATAAACATACATCACATCAGTCCTTGAATATACCTTGTGGGATTAACCTCCCGAGTTTAATAGAGCCCAAAGTGTAGGAGTAGAAGTCTTGCAGCTTTCACTCATTCGTTGGCTAATCCCTTTGGAGTACTAAGTATTAGAAATGGAAAATTTTATAGGTATTTCTAAGGATAATTTTGGTTCTTAAACAATAACCAACTTATTGGTGACTCTGTTGGGGATTTACTAAGTTCAAAGTCTCTAGTTCAGATCTCGTACATTCAAAGTCTATTGTATTGTTATTCTTTACGGCATAAAGAATAATTGGTTCTAATTGTGTTGTATTATCCACATAAGTCATGACTAGTCATATGTGTCAAGTCCTTTTCTATTCTATCACCTTGTTTTAGGTTATGTTCAGAGCCTTTTCTAAGATCACACGTACCAAGTCAACGTAGAGTCAATTTCTAATTCCTAGCATTTTGGGTGGTGACTTTGAAATTTCTAATATCAGTGTGAAAATAAGCTCCCAAAAGGAACATGCGAAGGAGGGTTCTAATGCACTTGACACCATGAAAAGACAAAAAGGTACACTAATAAGCATCCTGAATAGAAGCTGGAGCCCAAGCTTGCAAGAGACAAGCAACCATTATGGGTGAAGAAAACTACTGAATCAAGTAAGTCTATTGAATCCCTTGTTGGTGTGTATCCCACATTCAATAATGAAGTGAGCAGTGCTAACATTTAGGGAGAATTACATAAAGTTGAAGGGCCTAATTTCGATTAAAGGAGTTTTCTTATCGAGCAAGTGTTTGATAATGAGTTTGATACATCAAGACAAGAGGATAGATGGGGATTCTATGATAGTAACAAGAATTTCTTAGAACTTTTAACCCCAAGATTTGGGTATATTTTTAATGGGGGAAATTTCAAGCTAAAAGGAGAGTCTCCCCATCTAGAATACCCAATTGAGCAAGCCTATAATACTCCTACACCCAGTGAGGCTGGGAATATCTTAGAAATTGAAGATGACAAAGATAATGACATGTTAGCTTTAGAGGAAGAAAAAAGGCTTAAGGAAGAAGAAGATAGTAGACTGAAGGAATTGAAGGAAAAGGAATATAGGATTCAAGCTAAGAAACATGAGAGAGATGCTCAAAAGAAAAAAATAGAGAAAATGAGAGAAGATGCTACTAGGTGTAGGCCCTTTGAGGAAAATGTTGCTAAATTTGCTGCTCAGATTACCCATGAGGTTCCTAAAGTGTTGGTCTAGATGGGGACCTCCATTGTTAATACCTACACTATATCTATTGTAACTTCCAAAGCCCTAGATCCTTCTACTACCACTAATAAAACATCATTCATAGATCGTGGGAAGAAGCCCATTGATCTACTAAAGACGACCTCCTACAATACCTTCAAAAATGACACCAACACAAATACCCATAACTCATTTGTTAAAACCCCCACACATAATGCTAAAGTTGACCTCACTCTATCTAATGTACCTCCAAATATTGAGCTCTTGAAGTTGTAGATTTTAGAATCATAAGCTGCAAAAGGATTTGAAGAACACTAAAATAGAAGTAGCTAATGCAAAAATAGTTACGGAGATTTCCTTCCTTAAGATGTCCACACCAACTCTAGAGGGTTCAAGCTTTGGAAAAAATAATAAGTCTCAAAAGAAGAAATCTAAAGGGAATCCTCCTAGTGGTAGGGGTGGTGGAGATTAGGGTGTTGGAGGTGGATGAAACAATAAGAACAAGAATACCTACTCTAAGGATGATGAAGGAAAAAAGAAGAGTGATGGTAATGACAGGGAGGGAAAATGAAGAGATAGTAATCGATCAAAAATTCAAAGGGATGATGAGTCTAGAAATTCTCATAGAGATAGGAGCACTAGAAGACTATTGCAAGTTGATATATACCAATAATTTTGTTTCACTATCCTAACCCTTTCCCTAAAGATATCATACATGCCTTAATCAAATTTTCTGGAAATAATACCTTGAGTGGTGAGAACCATCTCAAAGCATTTGTGAATGTTATGGATGACTTCGAGGTAGAAGCAGAAGATGTCATGATGAAGTTATTTATGTAGTATCTCATTGAAGATGCTTGAGAGTGGTACAAAGGTTTTCCTACTGAGAGAATTGGATCTTGGGAGGAATTCAAAAGTGTGTTTAGAGAGCAACACAGTGAGAAAACTAATTCAATTTTTTTGTTGAATCAGTTCAACAGTATTGTTAAAGGTTCTAATGATTTTGTGGCTAACTTTAATACAAAATTCCAGAAGGCTAGGAAGAGGTTGCCTCCTCATATGAAATTGAATGAAAATGTGTGTTTGGTAAATTACTGTAATTCTTTTGATGCAAATATGAGTTACCACCTGTTGGGTAAGAATGCTTAGACATTGAGGGAGGCTTACAAAATGGTTGAGAAAATTGAGAATATTAGCAAAGGAACTAGTAAGGTTGAAAGAAGAGATGATCCAAGACTCTTCTGAAATCCAAAAAATGAAGATAAAGGTTCTAGTACTAAAGATGGTACTCTTGAAGATAAGATGAATAATTTCATGAAGACTATAAATGATAAAATTTCTAGACAAGACAAGGTTCAATAAAAAAACTATCAAAGAAATGAAAGATCTCCTTGGTTGTAGGATAACCCATAAAATACCAATTGGTATAATGGGAAGCCTATTCCCAATAACCAAAGAAATACTCAAAAAAAAATCACTCTTGATCCTCTACAGAAAAACTCGGGAAATTTTTCTAATGATACCCCTTGTGTATGGTTTTCCAAATGTCTCATTCTTCCCATCAATGTGTAGTTGCAAAAATGGTTGAAGTTGATGAAGATTCTCTTGAAGAATGTGATCAGTCAAATGAAGATGAAATTGATATAAATATGATTATAGATGGTTCAAATTTGGCTGACAATGAGTGCTCATCTGATATGGAACTTCATGAAATGGATGTAGATGTTCAAAGGGAGATCACTAATACATATCACTCATAGGTTTTCTCAAATGAGGATGCTAACAATGATGTTCATGTATATAATTTGGAAGTAGTTGAAGATGGTGTATCCCTAAGAAGACCTTTAGATGAGGAGATAGCAAGATATACTATGGCTTTAGTTGCTCAAGTCGGAAGCTCATACCATCTAAGAAATAGAACTATTGATGGTGAACAAGGAAGTCATGTTGGTCTCTTCATTAAGGAACAAAATTCCAAAAGAAAAAATCACAAATCTGATGGGAAAGCAGAAGTGATCAAAGTTAAGGAAAATGGGGTAGATAAAATTTGGGCAAAGAAAATGGATAAGCTAAAAGCTAGTGAAGAATCCAAGTCCCCTACGGCAAAGGTGAAAAAACAAAAGAAAAATCCTAAAGTTTCAAGGAGGGATGCCAAGCTTGGAGCCAAAACATCTAAGAATTAACAAAAGGAGAGTAAAATAGAACAAGGTATGGTCCTTATACAATTACAAAAGTACACACCTGTTGATATGTTTCAGTTACTTACCCAAGTTAAAGTCTATGTTCCCCTTCTTGAAATCATGAGAATAGATGAACATAAGAAGGCAATAGCCCTTATTAATGGTGTTACTATAGCCTATAATGAGTTAGTGGTGCCCACTCTACCCAAAGTGAGTGAGAAAGACAAGAAAGAAAAAGAGATTGAGGGAGTAATCACTGAAATCCCTCGTATCTTCCTAGGAAATTTAGTAATTGCTTGCCTTGGGAATATTGATCCATTTTTCCTCATGTTGATTGTTGGGGTAAATTTTATAAAAAAAATTATCATTGATTGTAGAGCATCTAAAAATATCATGCTAGCCAAAATCATGGAGGCATTAGGATTGAAAGTTGACAAAACTCATGGGAAGTTTTATGCTATGGATTTTAAAGGGTATGTGCAGGATCATGATGGGCCAAAAAGTGGCAATATTATGGGTATTTGTAGGGTATGTGGCTGATGACTTTTTTTTCACCCAAAATTGATGAAACGAAAAGGGTTTTTAGAGGAGATTCTCAGCTTTCCACCAATATAAATTATGCTTTACTTTGAATTTAATAAATAATTAATATTCATTTTCTATTAGGAATTATGACTAAAGTCTGGACGAGCAGGTTGATTGAAACATCTATACCCCAAACGGTATCAATACATTTTTAATACAAACATGTTACATTCTATGTTTTACATACTATAGATTAAAAAATAAAAAAATAAATTTCCATGAAGTTTTGACTGTGTTAAGGTGGTCGACACACGAAGTTTTATATTTTAAAAGTTGTAATTAAAAATTCATAATTAATTATTTATTTGAAAAAAATTACAAAAAATATGCATCACATCCGACATGAGTCCTCTACTTTATATATAAAATATTATAAAAATATTATTATCATTTTATTATGGTTAGGGTGGCTAGAAAGACACTCTACTTCTTATTTTTCCCTGAAATTTAAGTACTACTACATTGAAATTTCAAATTTTCACAAAATAGATTTTATTTATTTTTAAAATAAAACCTAGTAGTTTAGAAACTACATTCAATTTTCTATAGATTATATTGTTACATATTTTTGAAATAATATAGATAACTCATTCAAATTTTTACGTCAAGTTGCCTAACACTGATTTTTTTGAATTTTTTGCCACTTAAGGGCCTCTTTTTTCCATGATTATCCTGCACATACCCTTAAAGGGAAGTCCCTGTTATTGGTGTGATAAATGAATTTCCTTACAAATTAGTAGCATATCTAGAAAAGGAGATGAAGATGAGTGTGGTGGTAGAAAAGGAGATTAAGATGGAATGTTGTTATCCAGAAAATGGAGTGCGTCCATGGGAGGAAGTATGCAGTGTGACATTTCCTATGTCACTTTCCCTATCGATGGCAAGGATGTGCAAGATTTGTGAGAACCAAAGGTGCCTCATATGTTGGAACACACTCCTAAGGATGATACAATTCTTTTCATAGACACTAACATTAGTGATTTTAAATACGAGAAGGTTCGAAAAGAAGTTGATAGGCATCCTACACCCATAGAAAATGAGGTTGTAAGATTATTTGACAAAGATGAACTTTGGAAAATGTACTTTGATGGTGCAAGCTCTGAGGTAGGGTTAGGTGTAGGGATATTGTTGGTGTCACCTAGTGGTAGCACATATAAATTCTCTTTTACCCTATATATTTATCTGAACAAAGAATGTGGTAGAGTACAAAGCATTATTGCTAGGATTATAATTGGATAAGAAGCATGGAATAAAAATTTTTATGCTGATTGGGGATTTTGAGCTTGTGATATCCCAAGTAAGAGCCAAACATGCTTGTAAGAACAATAGACTGAAGTAGTATAGTAATGTTGTCTAGGATTCGATCAAGCAATTTGATGCTTTTGGAATTCATTGGATGGAAAGAGGAAAAAATAGAGTAGCTGACTTACTCACTAATATTGCATTCAAGCCAAATGACATAACTTTTGTGGGTATCTCTAAAGTTGAGGTATAGTCAAGAACTTCCATTCCTAACAATATACACAACGAGCAGATTTTCAATGATGATGAGGATATTCTCAAATTTTTGAAATATATAAATGAGTACGAAGGTCAGGAGATTAACTTTGGGGCCTTTGTCAAAAATATAGATGGAATGGACATGGTATTTAAGAATGAGGTCATCCAATTAAAGAAAAACAAGATCCCCAAGGCCCTTGTAACACTTGAAAGGGTCTTTGACAGTCAAGATAAAATCAAGATTAAGATAGTTGCTTCTCATCCAAAGGACCTAGAGGAAATAAATTTGGGGATTAAAAATGCCCCTAAGAAAGTATATGTAGCAAAGAAAATGAAGCCAAAGGTGAAAGTAATGTTGATTTCTTTTCTTAGAAAATATAGAGATGTCTTTTTTTGGTCTTATGATGACCTAAAAGCATATGAGAGGAGCTATTTCAGCATGAGATTCCTCTTAAATAAAATGCTAAGCCTTTTAGCAAAAAGAAAAGACCAATTAATCCTACTATAGCTCCCAAGATGTAAGATGAGCTAGTGAAGTTAAGAGATGTTGGCATTATAAAACACATCAGACATTCTTCATGGGTATCTAACCTGGTGCCAGTAAGAAAAAAGAATGGTGACATAAGGTTGTGTATTTATTTCAGGAATCTGAATGTATCCTCATTAAAGGACAACTATTCATTGCCAAACATGGAAGCCATATTACAAAAGGTGATTGTTTTCCTCCTCTAATGGTTCAATAACTAAACCCTTAGAGTTGTGACTTAGGAATTAGACATCTGCACTAAGTAGCTACCTTACTCATCATGAAGGTGCATTTCATTTTCAACCCAAGGACATAAACTTGGAATGGGTTAGCACTGTATATGCACTAGGACTCAACTATAGTCATCGTCATTCTATAACTAGAAAAGGAACAATACTAAAAACTAAAATTCTTGAAATGAATTAATAAAAGTGATAAATATGAATTATCATCTAAACTAAGCATCGACCACTGAACTGGAATGGATAATAGAAATAGAAATCTTAGTAAATAGATAGGAAATTACTCTGTCTACCTTGCCTATAGGAACAGTCACAAAACAAAGTTCCAATGGCTGCAAAATCAGACAACTGTTGAAACTGAAACTAATTACTGAGTAGAAAAAAAAATATTAAGCTAAAAGGATGGAATTCTCAGCAAGTGGGGCCCCTTGAATGAGTCTCCCCTAAGCTAACTCAAATGCAAAAAATTATAATATCATTTTATTCCTTGAAAACATGATTGCAACATATCAATAATATGACTGTATTACTTAAACTGAAAATGCAAGTACAATATCAAAACATCAAACCTTATGAGAAGGGGCATCTAACCATTATTTATAGAGGGAAAAGCTTCTGATTAACCCTAACTAACTAGGCAATCGACTCCAAAAAAATATGAAGATGCCATTTATTGAAAAGATGGAAAAGAGAGGGAGGAAGTTATGCATGTGTGAGATTTAGTCAAAGTAGACTTGCCTCAATGAGGATCTAGCACAACACACTTCCTAGACTTGCTCAACTAACAAACATTATCATTTAAAAGGTAAGTTACAACTTCCTCATGAGCTAGGAGTTTCTATCCATTGGATGTTTCCCTCCATTGAGAGTTTTCCCTCCATTAACCTCTTAATGACCATTTTTTGAGTTCTTTAGCAACCGACCAGCTGGAAAGAACTTCTTGCACTTTGTAAGCTTCATTTATATCAACATCTTAATGTGAACCTGCATAATGACATTAGCACACACAAAACAATTGCATATCCATAATTACCTTAAAGTAACAT
>VDFB02073059.1:0-24079 GCA_007258455.2 Sequoia sempervirens
ACTACACAAGGCTGACAACAACAATAATAAAGTACCAACACAACATTGACTGACTGAACACCACTTCCATAGGCATACCACAATAGAGAAAGACAAATATCATGAGGATACTCAATTTTTGTATGAGTGTCACACATAATTTGCTATGGGTTACCCTGGCGTAACCTTCCTAGGCTATCGTACCCTCATCCTAGCTTACCCTGGTTGCTTCTATTGGCCGTCGAACCCCCATACAAACTATGCTTCTCATCTCACCTCAAGCCTAAATAAGCGCTTGAGCTATGAGAGAGGCATCCACAATCTTTATTTAATATGAGAACTACCCAGACCTCCTAATTCCTTTTAGGTTATCATTTGATTAAACCCTCAATGAGTTACTCTGGCGCCCCTTTGTGTGTTGGACCCTCACTAATAGCCACTCCCCTATTGACAATTACGAAACCAAATAAAAATCAAGAACGTAGTCCCTTGCACAACACAAAATCTCATTTACATGCACAACGGGGCTGCATAAACCTTCCCGCTCATAAGTCTAACTCAAAGTGGTAGTGAACATAATCGTACAAGGCTAATAACTCTCGTATTCATACAAAACATAAGCAACCATATCAATGGATCATCAAGAATCCCAGAAAGAGGAGATTTTCCCCACTAGCCTCTAAAAGATTTTCAGTGCAATTTTACACAATAACCACAAAACTTACAATACCAAAACACCAGTGTCCAAATCCATCACATTACCCAAATGTTCAGATTACATTATATTCTTACAATGCAATAACAAATCAACAATTAAAAGAAGCCAATATACATAAAAAGAATTACTATCTCATCTATTCAATCAAACTTCAACAGATTGTAACGATTAAATCAATATTCCATATTGAATTTAGTTGCTTTAAAATTCCATTAATTAACAAGATCATCCAATTTTTAATAACTATCTCGTACTAAATTCAGACTCATGACTGTATGAACATATATACGTAAGTACAAAAAATATATATATATATATATATAGATATATACTTAAACAAATCTTATTGTCTTTCAAATCCTCTACTTGCTGTTAACAACAACACTAAGTTAATGATATAGGTGACTGCTCTATCAAATGTACACCTACGCGCGCTTGAATAAGTATTCAGGCATATGACCCAACGAACCAATATCAAGACCAGGCTTGTTTAGTTCAATGCAAGGATAGCAAAACAGTCGTATCTAAAACAATGAAGAAGTAACAATAATATGCATGAGAATTCATAGCGGGCACCTATCCAAAGTTCACATATGGATAAGGATTCAAACTAGAGATAGCTCTCAGTTCAAAATTCCCAATACGAGTCTACCCCAAGAATCACGTGCTAAACTTAAGCCACTGAATTCTACAACTAGAATAAGGGAACAATTAGACAAGACATACTGACTGAGTGCTCATACAAACATCAAAATACCAAGGAGAAATGTGGATTACCAGATATGAACATGCCTAACTATGCCATTCACAAATCTATTGAATAGATAAAATTCGATTCACATTATTTTTAATGGTTGATTTAATAGACAAACTGATTGAACTAATAGTACTCAATATGTAATTTGTAGCTAACAATATGTTCCTTATAAATATGTATATGGAAAAATTGCCAGAATGGAAAGGGGTCTGTTGTAACTCGAATTCTTTAACAATGATTACATAAATTCTTTAACAATGATTACATAAAGGATTAACAAGGCAAAGGGAGAGAGACGACAACCCTTCAGAAAATTAAACCTAAAACTACCACTCAACCGACAGTAGCTTAAAGTTTATTCATTTTTTTATAAACCAACATGCATTTGTTAATAATCCATAGGGCGGCGGCATGACCGATCTAAAAGCCTTCATGACACATATTTCTACATTGCTCTTTACTGACACTGAGGTTGTTAAGGAGATTAAGCCGAAAATGCAACTAAGGTTATCTCTAAAGTATACACTGATGTTGCAAATCATTTAAACCCGCACGAAATTCCAAATTGAATTTTCATTATAAGCTACTTTAACCATTTTCAGAGTTCACATTCTAAACCAATTATCGACTGGAGCAATGGTTCTAAAATAAACAATGTCCCAATTGCCAAATACCCAAAACTGGATTTCCATATATTTATATATACAAATATAAATTAGCATAAAATTTGGCCACACTACCAGATTACACGTGCATGGGCTCTATGTTAATTTTAATTTGACAGACATAAGGTTTTCCATGAAATTAATTAAATCTTTAAAATTTCTTTCATATTCAAGTACTGCGACTGAGATAGGTTGACAACGGATTCAAAGAGATTATTTAATCTCCACAACATTCTATCTTCAAGTACTACGAGTGTAACATGTTTCCAATGAATCAGGGAGCCTTTTAAATTCTATACAGCCTACCATGTTCAAGTGCGGCAGCTGTGGAAGGTTGCTAATGGAATCGAAGGCTTATTTAAACATTCGTGCCCTTCTACGTTCAGGTACAACAGTACATGGCCACAGTTGATTAGGAGATAAGGAAAATTCTTTATAGATCAAGACTTCGATTGAGGGAACGAAAGAATCTGGGAAGACAAAGAGTGCAGCGCTGGTAACTCTAGAAAAAATTTAGTTTACAACATTTACCCAACTTATTAAGATGAGGATTTGATCTATGGCCACCTTGAATACATGAAGTAGCATGAATGGAGTAATAAAATCAACTCAAAGTTATACATGTAAAGAGGACGATAGCATGAGACGACCAGATAGATTATTAACATCAGAATATTACAGATTTTAACCAAATTCTTTTGCCACGGTATTGTCGCCATTCTACACTAAACGGCCAAGAATTGGCATGACTTACCTCGATTTGATAATATCTAGCTTCAAAATGAGATGGGAGGGTGAGCTTAATACAACTGGTTTGATATAAGGTAGAGTACCGAACTCAAAGGTAAGAAAGAGACATCAATGCAACAAGTTATTGAAGTCTTTGTAACAAGATTGATTATAGCCATCGAAGATCAGAATCGAAGGTATGGGAATACAACAAAATGCAACACAGATTGTTTTCAATAAATCTAGATTTGCAAACACCCAGAACATAAACAACTTATGAAATTTCAAGCATTTTATTTCAACCAAGAAGAAGATTGCAAAGGGAATGAACCTAAATTTTTAGATGGTTGAGCTGAAGGAATGATGCCAAATGTATTCTAGCTCCAGATCTAACTTTTCAACTCTTAAATCACAGCATCTAGCCCTTCTTGGTCCAATTCCTCTGGAAGAATTTTCCCCAAAACCTCCAAAAAACCGAGAAGAAAACTTTCACGGCAACAACCCCCGAATCAGTTTTGCAACCATGAGGAAAAAAATTAAAAAAAAAAACAATTCCCAATTCCCCTCTCCAGTAGACTCCACTTCCCTCTTAATGAACCTCCACTACTTCCATTCCTTCCTTTTTTAACATTTCCAATATTTATCTCTCTTAAAAATTGCCTCCCACTTGCACATTATACTTAATTTATTTCCTCTCTAAAATTTCAACCCCTTCATGCAATTTACACTCCTTAATTAGTTTATTAATTTATTAATTTATTATTTTAAAATTTCTACCAAAGTTTGTTTAGCCAATATAATAATAATATGTATTTATATCTATATACATATATTATTTAAATATTCCAATTTGAACAATAAATCTTAATTTATTAAAATTAAATACCATATTTGTTTCCAATTAATTCTTCTAATTTAATTAAACTTTTAGTTTCATTTATAAAGCATAAGTCACAAGCATGACTCAAGATGGAACAATCAAACAATAACAGTCTAAACAACGAATCTAGAATACAAAAAAACAACCAACAAAGATGGACCAAGCTACATACATCAACGTTGTCAGGACAAAGCGCAAAAGGGCATCACAAACTGTTTGAAGTTCCCCATAACAAACTGTTCTTCATGATATTCTTTTTTTTCAGTTTCCCATAGCAAACTCTTCACTATCGTAGTTTGCCTCTTCTATTCTTCATATTTTAAAGTTCTATTTAATGTGGGTTTTCGAATATCTGTCATTTTCCTGTGATTGTTAAGTGTTTTTCTAATAGTCATTTTCCAATTTCCCTTTTTTATTCAATTCTCCATAGCAAACTATTCATTATCGTGGTTTGCCTCTTCTATTATGAATATTTTGAAGTTGTATTTAATGTGGTTTTCAAAAATTTGTCATTTTCTTGTGATTGTTAAGCATTTTTCTAGTAGCTCTTTTCCAATTTCCCTTTTTTGTCTATCTTTTTTTCTCAATTGTTTGAAATTCCCCATAATAAAGTGTTCTTCATGATATTCTTTTTCATGAAACATATTCATACAAGATTCGAGGTATGTTCTTTGTTAATAAATATTGAAGACGAATAGATAAATTGTATAAGAGGTGTTAGAATAACAGTTATTTGCTACTAAAATATTATTTACAAAAAGGGAAATTGTATTATCGTAGTCTGCCTCTTCTACTCTCCATATTTTAAATTTCTATTTAATGTGGGTTTTTGAACATCTATCATTTCCCTGTGATTGTTAAGTGTTTTTCTAATATCTTTTTTCTAATTTCCATTATTGGCTATAATATTTAATAGCGAACAAGTGTTATTCTAATACCTCTTATACAATTAGTCTATTTGTCTTCAATATATATGCTTTATATGTATCCATCTATGTTTTGAAGAATTAATTTTCACATATAGTTTGCATTGTATGTAAATATATAGATATATATGTGTGTGTGTGTGTGTGTATGTATACTGCATATCTATAGGATTTGTTTCACATGCATCTATCTATGTTTCTGCCGATAGGTTATTTGTTTGAAGTTTCTGCCAAGATTTTCGTCATCCCAATCATGAATAGGATTTGTCAACGCCAAAGATCTCCCACCCGTTGACAGCTTCCCCGAGTTTTTTTAAGATGACATGGAGCTTGCTAATTACATGGGTTGGTGGTGGTGGAATGCATATATTTATCTATCTATGTTTTGAAGCATTTATTTTCACATACAGTTCACATTGTATGTATGTATATATATGTATATATATATGTATTTACATATATATTTACATATATATGTATGTATATATAAATATATGTATATATATGTATATACATTATTTGTATATGTATATATATGCATATACATACATACATATATATGTGTGTGTGTGTGTGTGTTTTACTAATATTTCTTCTACAATTTTCCTATTTGTCTATAATACTAAGTGCTAGATTATGCAACTCAAATTTAGAATTGACAAGCCAACTCTTACATAGACTGCTTGTCTTGTATCAATATGTTTCATGATATTATTTTCCCTTGATATGTTTGAAGCTCCTTGTAACAAATTATTCTATTGTTTTTGTAAGAAGGATTGTTTTCAATTTTTTAAATTGTGAAATTTTGGGATTTTCGATCATGTGTTGTTTTCCTATGATTCTTAACTATTCTGTTGTAATTTTTAATCTTACACCAAAAAAATCTATATTGTAGTGATTTTCTCACAACATAAATTATAATAATTATATATGTTATTTTAAAATCTTTGTAGTCATTACATGCCAAGCAAGGGCTTGCATAAAAATGGGCATAATGTCAAAGGTGCACAACAGAAAGAAGGAACAATAAGCAAAGGGTGAAAGTTATGCAAGTCAGCAACATATTTTAAACATTGCAGCCTATTAAAATATATATCCAACAAGGGTGAATAAATTAGTCTTACACCTTGTCCACATACTGATATAATTTTTGGTAAGCTCAAATACACTCCAAACTGAAATTCTATTAGTATCTAAACAAGGTGTAACAACAATTTGTTTAGTTGCACTGGGTTCTTCATTTGAATGGGGCTCAACAAAAGAAATGTGAGCAACACCAAAGGATTTTGTGAGTATTTTCTATCCTACAGAATGGTCAAAATATGCCCTCTTGATAGTGCATCCTATGATCTTTTCATAATTTAAACCTCTTTTATATCTCTTGAGTTGAATATTTCTCCATATTTAAAAGTTCTATTTAATGTTTGTTTTCAATCATCTGTCATTTTCCTATGGTTCTTAAGTGTTTTCCTAATAGTTCTTTTTGCAATTTGCCTATTTTTGTTTAATATTTAGTGCCAAATAATGTGGCTCAAATTTGGAATTGACAAGCCAACTATTACATAGATTGTTGGTCTTCTATCAGTATGTTTGATGATATTCATTTTTCCCTCATCTGTTTGTTTTCCTCAATGTCCCATAACAAGTTGTTCATTATTGTGGTTGTTTGTTCAATATATTTTCTTGCACATTTCAAAGTATACTTTCCCACACACGCACACACACACACACATATACATACATGTATATATATATACATATATATATACATACATGTATATATATATATGTACATATATATATATATCTCTGTGTATATGTATATATATACAATATATACATATATATATATGTATATACATATATACATGTATATACATATATACATACATATACATATATATATACAACTATACATATATACATATATAGAGCCAATGCTACATAGATTGCTTGTCTTCTATTAATATGTTTGATGATATTCATTTTTCCCTCATCTGTTTGAAGTTGCCTATAGCAAACTGTTCATTTTCCCCAGTGTCCCATAACAAGTTGTTCATTATCGTGGTTTTTTGTTCAATATATTTTCTTGCACATTTTGGAGTATACTTTCCCATACATACATACATACATACATACATACATATATACATACATACATATATATATATACATACATACATACATACATACATACATACATACATACATACATACATACATACATACATATATATATATATATATATATATATATATATATATATATATATATATATATATATATATATACTATGTGCATCTTTGGTGTTATACACATTTTGCACAGTTAGTTCCTTGGTATCTTTCTGATAGCAAACATGATGTTCATTTGTGCCTTTGGGCTGCTTTCAATTTTCCCCGTTTGTGTATGTTTTACTACATGTGTTAAGGTTCTATTTAATGTGGGTTTTCAGTCATGTGTCATTTACATGTCATTCTTAAGTGTTTTTGTAACAATTGTTTTACAATTTCCCTATTTCTCCATAATATTTAGTGCTAGATAATGTGGCTCCAATTTTGAATTGACAAGCCAACTGTTACATACATTGTTTGTCTTGTATGAATATGTTTCATGATATTGTTTATCCGACTTCACCATTACAGACTATTCATTATTGTAGTTCACCTCTTCTACTCTTCGTGTTTTTAAGCATACATTGCTTGTCTTGTATGAATATGTTTCGTGATATTTTTTTCCCCACTTTTTCATTATAGATTGTTCATTATTGTAGTTCACCTCTTTTATTCTCCATTTTTTTAAGTTCTATTTAATGTGGGTTTTCAATTGTCTATCATTTTCATGTCATTATTAATTGTCCTTCTAATAGTTGTTTTATAGTTTCCCTATTTTCCTATAATATTTGGTGCCAAATAATGTAGCTTGATTTTTGAATTGACAAGCCAACTGTTACATAGATCACTTGTCTTATATCAATATGTTTCATGATATTGTCTTGTATCAATATTTTTGTGCATTTAATTAAGGATTGTGCCCTCATGTTTTTTTTTCTTGGCATGGCACTTTAGGAGTTTCTTATTCTATTGTCCTTGTGATAAGAATTATTTTTAACTTTCAAAATTTTGAAATTTTGTAGAATGGTATAAACTACAAACATAACATTGACTTGTACCTTTGAACTTCTTTCAATTTTTTTTGGTATGTGTATGTTTATCGGCCTTTGGTTATTATTCCTAGTTATCTATGTCCATCTTTGGTGCTATACACATTTTGTACAACTTATTGCTTTGTATGGTTGTTTTGCCTGGCATGACACTTTAGGATTTTCTTATTCTATTGTCCTTGTGCCAAGAATTATATTTTACTTTCAAAATTCTAAAATTTTGTAGATTGGTATAAACTTCAAACATAACATTGACCTATGCCTTTGAACTGGTTTCAATTTTTTTGGTATATCTATGTTTTTCAGCCTCTGGTTGTTGTTCATTGTTATCTGTCTGCAACTTTTCTACTACACACATTTTGTACAACTTATTGCTTTGTATGGTTGGTGCTATATGCATTTTGTATAGCTGATTGCTTCATGTGGTTGTTTTTCTTGGCATGACTCTTTAGGAGTTTCTTATTCTATTGTCCTTGTCACAAGAATTGTTTTTAACTTTCAAAATTCTATTTTTTTTTAAATTGGTATACACTTCAAACATAACATTGAGCTATGCCTTTTAGTTGGTTTCAATTTTTTTCACATGTCTATGTTTTTCAGCCTTTGGTTATTGTTCCTTGTTATTTTTGTGCATCTTAGCTGCTATACGTATTTTGTACAACTTATTGCTTCGTTTGGTTTTGATAAATTTAACTTAAAATCCATTCAAAGGGAATGGTATGGAATGTGAACTGTATATGAAAATTATTGCTATCCATTGTTATTTTCAGCCCTTCTCTTGTGTATGCTTTTCTACTTTGTCACATTGCAACATTGAACACTATATTTACTTCCTCCCATGCCACCATACAACAATGTCGTCATGCATTAACCCTTGTGCAAGCAAACACTTACCCTTCATAACAAGAGGAATCGGCTTGATGCACAAAGGCTTCATGAAACAATTGATGTGATTAAGGAGGAAGGAGTCAAGAATGCATAATGTTTCATGAAGTCTCTGCTCATCAAGCTCATGCCTCTTGTCATGTTGTCTTTTCTCTTTATCCACAATATCATACCAGTGATCATTGACCTTCAATGATGAGTATTTATATCATTCAGAGTCTACTATACATGGACACATGATGGTAAGTTCAATTTTGGTGCACTCAAAATGATAACGATGTGCCCTCTTTTTGTTGGAGGCTATAAAAATAGAGTATGTTGCAAACACCAACTTAAAGAGCAACAATGTAGCTAAAGGGATATACATGTGCACATGTAACTTATTTTTGTTGAAGAGTATAAAATAAAGCATCTTGCCTTAAAAAGTGCATGATCCCTACATTCCTTCTGTCATGAATTTAATTCAAGTGAAGATGAAATAGAATTTAAAAATATTGAACATCACATTGAAATTGAAAATGAAAACATTGAAAATGAAAATTTTTTTGAAATTTTTTTGACAAAAGAAAAAAAAAAATTACTGCAATTGCTCCTATGGTAATGGGTATAACGCCAAAGATGCAAAAAGATAACTACAAACAATAAACGAAGGGAAAAAAGTGTGTGTATGTATATGTATATGTATATGTATATGTATATGTATATGTATATGCATGTTTATGTATATGTATGTGCATGTCTATCTAAAGAATTTGGCTTCCCAAATAGACAGATGAACATAGTTAATGGCATGCCATGTAATTTATAAGCATGAAACCATTTTTCCTTGATGAGCATGTTCTTTTACAGATATAAATCTAGACAAATGGGATATGTAGTTCATTGGTCAAATACTTGTGAGCCACATATTACACTTGAGATGGTGAGGATGAAGGAAAAAAGGAGCTATTTTTTCCTATAAAGAATTCAGGGAGATGCTATGAAATTTGTGGTGTTTCTCATGACTTTATAATTCATGGCATTTTCTAAGAAAATTACAAGTCATGTTGTTCACTATGGATTTTATAGCACTTCTGACTGCATACTCTACAGGGAAAGAGTGTTTTAGTGTGTGTGCCTCGAACTTTTTCACATGATGATTATGTGCATTGCATGTTGTTTATATGTCTACTTCAGCATGGGTGCTCCAAAAAACATGTTCATCAATGGGTGATCCCACAATACTAGTTTACAATTTTAGGCCAAACTAGATACTGAACTAATTTTTTCTAACTAAATCTTCACTTTCGGGAATAGCAGCTAAACCGTGAGGAATTTGAAGATGATGCGAACTAGTGATTTGTGAAATTTTGTCTACAAATTCTAAATACATTTTTTTTCAAAAAATTTGGAATCATATTGCACTTCTTTTTCCATCTCCTTCGAAACTAGTTTTTAGTAAGCCACCATTTTTAAGGGTGGCGGCTCACCGTATAACCACAACCTTTTCCATGAAGGGATAAAATTCTTTTTTTTTTTTGAATTTACATTTGTAACCTACTATATTTAGTGCTTCAATTGGTTTCATAGTGTTTTATTGAATATTTTTCCTTAATCAAGTTTCAAAGTCAAAACCAATTACAAGAACAGACATAGGCAAAGTATAACACAACTTTTTTTTTGTATGTATGAGAAATTCAATTTTTTTGTTGGATCAAGGACTTCAATATCTAGTTAGTCATATTTTTCAAAGAAATTTTTGATAATCTTCTATTTTTTCCACATGTGAAGAATAGAGAGCGATTTTAGGTGAAAAGCCTACATTCACAAGAAATAAAAAAAATATAATAATAAAATTAAATTTATTTAAAATTATACTTTTTGGAAAGTTTATAATAAGGACTACATACTTACAAAAAATAAATTTTAAATGAATTCATTTGATCCCCCAAAAGGTAAATCAAAAGTGGATTTTTTTCAGCATTTTGATAGGTGTAAAAGAGACTATATTATAGGTATGGTTTAAAACTAGCAGGGTTCTATCCAAGGGGGTTTGATCTTAGCTAGTTTGATCAAACCCTCTCCAATTGGAATGTTTTAAATGGAACTTTTTAAGGATTAAATCATTATATTTTCTAAAAATATGTGATTTCAACAAAATTTAGAATCTCTCAGAAATTGTAAGCCAACTTTGCAGGATCACCCTCCAACTATATAATGTTCGCATACCAATAAATAGATTCAATGAAGCAATTGTAAATGCTATTAATTATTATTAGTTTCACCTTGTTGTATATATATATATATATATATATATATAAACAATAAATAGATTCAGTGAACCAATTGTAAATGCTATTAATTATTATTAGTTTGACCTTGTTGTATATGTATATGTAAAAACAATAAATCAAGGGGAAAAAAATTACTAGCCCTAACCATATTTTTAGCTGAAAGAAAGAAGTTTTAACTGCAATTGCTCCTATCATAATGTGTATAATTCCAAAGATGCATAGAGATAATTACAAACAATAAACAAAGGACAAAAAGTGTATGTATATGTATATGTACTAAAATTTCTATAAGTCAATAACATGTTTTGCATATTTCAATATATTAAACTATATATGCACATACTCTAGAAACATTTTCAAAAAAATTGTGTCGCATTTGACTAATAAGTTTAAAATTCTACATCTATGTTCTATTTTCTATTTTTTGTGCCTATATTACCCTAATTTTTCTTGCAGATATTCTTATGTGTTTTTCCCACCTTTTCAATTGGTTTTATTTGATTCAAATAGATGGAAAATTTTGACTACAAATTCTCTTTTGAGAATTTCATTGTTTTTCCCTTCCTATATATTACGTTCAGAAATATATAGGCTTGTCTACATTGTAATTTTTGTCTAATATATGATAAGACTCCATGCAATTTGTGGTGCATTTCCCAGGCATCTTGGCATTGTTGTGTGATGGGGCAGGGGGAAGTAAATGCAATATTCAATGTTGCAGTGTGACAATGTATATTGTTTTAGTTCCATTATGAAACGAGAGACTATGATGTTGCTTTGATAGAAAACTATTGAAAAATACTTCCACGCACCTGCATTAGATAGCAGATTGGAGGGTTCTACAAGTGTTGTGCTCCACAAGCTATAGTGTTTGGCCTCCTATTGTTATTGTAAGTTGTTTTGCAATGTCTTTTTTCCATTCCATACGCATCTAAGCACCAAGATATATTTTGATAGATTCAAATAAAATGTTGCATTAAATGGTAATATGATGTTGGGCTCAATGCAAGCATAGATGGACAAGGAGATCCGTAGCTATAAGCATAAACAAGGTTTGTTTATAAAATTATATTTTACTAAATTATACATTCAACTCTTTCTTCTTGCATCAATAGATAGGCTCTAGTACATATCAAAATCAGGTATGTTTATAAAGTTATTTGTGTGCATTTTATCCTTTGAAGCAAAACCTTTGATATTTATTTCATGTCTTTCTTTTAATAGTATCTGGGTATTTGATCCATGGAATTGATCCTATTTTTAAGCAAGATCTCCCATATATTCTTATTTCCCTATATTTATCAACATCAAGCATAACTTCCATCTTGCCCAATTCTTTATCATCATTCTCTTTTTCTTAAAGTTATTGCAGCCAAAAAGGCACTACAAAAAAGGAAATCATCTATGAGAACACAGATTTTTTTTGCACCTTCGTCATTGTGCAATACATGATATACATGCATGCACGAATTCTTACATGCACTAGACTACAATAAATATAGCCTACTTTACACTTTACATTTTTTTATGTCTCTACAATTATCTTTGCACCTTATGGGAAAAATTATCTATACGCAACTCTTCATCTACCTGTCGTTTTAAAGTTGTTACATGGAAAAAAAACTACAATATAAGAAATCATATATTGAAACAACAAAATTTCCCCTACTTCGCCATTGTGTGATATATGACATGGATCCATTAAATTTCTAATGGATCTTCCAAAATTTTCATTCTTGGGGGTTTGGCTAGAGCCCATGAGGCTTCATGATGCCAATATGGTAGGGAGGAGAATGAGCATCAGTTTTGTGGTTTTTCCTTGCACCGTCATACATTGATTGCTATAAATACACAACAATATTGTATTTTGTCGACTGTGTTTCTCCATGCTTATATAGTTATCTTTTTGGCTTACCAGATCACCTATTTAAACCTACTTCTTTATGATGATACCTATTCTCTTTAGGTTATGAAAACAATTATATGATGCAATCCTAAATGTTTTTATGTAAACAAAACCTTACCCATATCTTTAAAAGCTATAAATGTAACAAAATTTGAAACATATTGATACAAGATTCAAGCAACGTCCTTTGGTGGTAAATATTCAAGACAAATAGAGAATTGTATAAGAGGTATTAGAATAACACTTATTTGCTACTTAATATTATAGACAAAAAACCACATTAGATAGAGCTTTAAAAAAATGGAGTATAGAAGAGGAAAACTACGATAATGAACAATTTTTTATGGGGAACTAAAAAAAAAAAATATCATGAAGAATAGTTTTTTATCGCAAACTTCAAATAGATGAGAAAAAAAATATCATGATATGCATTGATAGAAGACATATAACATGTTCCATCCAAACAAAATAACCACAACAAAACTTTCAGAATTTAAAAAATTGAAAACAATCCTTCTTACAAGAACAATAGAATAATTTGTTACAGGGAGCTTCAAACAAATGAGGGAAAAAGAAATTCATGAAACATATTGGTACAAGACAAAAAAATTATGTAATTGTTGGCTTGTTAATTCTAAATTCATAATTTTTTTGCAATTCTTATTAATCAATGAGGGATATTTAGGAACATTCTTTGTTCAAGAGGTAAGCTCCACACTGTCATAAAAAACCTCGGGGAAGTCTTGTCTATTTGTCTATAATATTTAGTGTCAAGTAATGTAGCTTGAATTCCCAATTAACTCTATAGTGTCATAGCCATTTTGCATAGATTATTGCTACCCATTGGCTTTACGAGTTCTATTTAATGTGGGTTTACTGCCAAAGAATGTAGCTCAAATTTTCAATTGACAAGCCAACTCTTACATAGACTATGTGCCTTGTATCAATATGTTTAATGTGGGTTTTCATTCATGCCTATCATTTACCTATGATTCTTAAGCAAACTACAATAATGAACAGTTTGCTATGGGGAACTGAAAAAAGACTATCATGAAGAACAGTTTGTTATGGGGAACTTGAAACAATTGAGAAAAAAGAGTATCATGAAACATATTGATACAAGACAAAAAGGGAAACTGTAAAAGAACTATTAGAAAAACATACATAGATATATACACATATATACATACAATGTGAACTATATCTAAAACTCAATGGTTCAAAACATATACAGATACATATACACATATATATTGAAGACAAATAGACTAATTGTATAAAAGGTATTGGAAAAACACTTATTCACTACTAATATTATAGACAAAAAGCGAAATTGGAAAGGAGGGTTGGTAGTGGTGGAGCTGGAAGCCCCATTGCATGGAAGCAGAATGGTAAGTGTTTACTCATGTGAGGGTTAATGCATCCTAGCGTTGTTGTACAAGTATGCTTGGGATCATCATGGAAAAAAAGGCCTTAAGTGGCAAAAAATCAGAAAAATCGAGTTAGGCAACTTGGCGTAAAAATTTGATAAGTTATCTATATTATTTCAAAAATATGTAAGAATAGAACACGTAACAAATTGAATGTAGTTTCTAAACTACTAGGTTTGTTTAAAAAAAAATCTATTTGGTGAAAATTTGAAATTTCAATGTAGTAGTGCCAAATTTCAAAGAAAAATAAGTAGGTGTTTGTCTGACCACCCTAACCACAATAAAATGATAATTTTTTTATAATATTTTAGATATAAGTAGAGGACTCATGTCTAGATGTGATGCATATTTTTTTATAATTTTTTCCAAGTAAATAATTAATTATGAATTTTTATTACAACTTTTAAAAATATAAGAAACTTCATATGTCTAGCCACCTTAACTTGGTCAAAACTTCATGAAATCCATTTTTTCCTTTTAATCTTATATTATGTGAAGCATAGAATGTGGCCATGTTTTGGATTCAAAAATGTGATATCGTTTGAAAGCTATAGATGTTTTTCACTTAGTCTATCAATCAAAACTTTAGTCATAATTTGAATAGAAAATGAATAATAATTACTTATTAAATTAAAAGTAAAGAATAATTTATATTGGTGGAATGCTAAGAATCTCCTTTAAAACTCTTTTCATTTCATCAATTTTGGGTAAAAAAGTCGTTAACCACATACCCATCATATTACCACTTTTTGGCTCATCATGATTGCACACTACTTATACGGTGAGACATATTGGTACAAGGCAAGTAGTCTATGCAACAGTTGTAAGAGGTATTGGAATAACATTTAAGAATCATGCGTAAATGACAGGTGGCTAGAAATCTTTGGCCTGCTTTTGATATTTTTCTCTTGTTTATGTTTTTCTATCATATGTCATTTACCTATGATTCTTCTATGTTTTTCTAATAGCTCTTCTACAATTATCACACATAAATGATAGATGAATGGAAACCTTTGGCCTATTTTCAAATTTTTTTTCTATGTATGTTTCCCTCGCTCTCTTAAAGTTCTATTTAATGTGGGTTTCTGATCATGTGTCATTTAGCTATGATTCTTAAGTGTTCTCCTAACAACTCTTCTACAATTCCTCAAATGAAAAATGATGAAAAACCCATTTTAAATAGAACTTTAACATATGGAGAATAGAAGGTGTAAACTATGGCTATGAACAATTTCTCATATGAAGATTGTGTTGTGTATAATGCGTATAGCACCAAGTATGCACAGAGATAACAACAAAGAATAACTAGAGGCCGAAAAACATACACAAACCAAAAGAAATTGAAAGTATTCCAAATGTGCAGGTCAATGTTATGTTTGTAGTTTACACCAATCTACAAAATTTCAGAAGTTTCAATGTTTCAATGTGGGAAAGTATACTCTAAAATGTGCAAGAAAATATATTTATTCAATTGCATTGTTGAAAGAGCCATTGTGGCATTATGAACATGTTACATATACTGCACCATTAAATGCTTTGTTATTAACATCTCAATGCTATATCATTGAATGCTATGGCTGTAGTGTAGTGATTTTATCACAAGCTAAATAATTATTATTATTTTTTTCCTCATATGTTTGAAGCTCCTTGCAAAAGACTTCCTAGGGTTGTTTATGCAAGCGCTCAAGGTTGCTACTTATTTGGGTTGGTGGTGCTGGACTTGGTTGCCTCCATACGTGAAAGTAGAATGGTAAGTACCTCCCCATGTGAGGGATTTCAAATTGACAAGCCAACTCTTACATAGACTATTTGTCTTGTATTAATATGTTTAATGTGGGTTTCCGATCATCTGTCATTTTCCTTTGATTCTTAAGTGTTTTTCTAATAGTTCTTTTAGAATTTCTCTATTTTGTCTATAATATTTAGTTCCAAATAATGTAGCTTGAATTTTGAATTGACAAGCCAACTGTTGCATAGATATCTTGTATTGTATCAATATGTTTTATGATATTCTTTTTCCTAGTTCCCCAAAGGAAATTGTTCATTACATAACAATTGGTAGTCTATGTAACAGTTGGCTTGTCAATTCGATGACTATTTTTACTATGTGCTTCCTTAGATTGTAATTGTATTTTTTATATAGATACATTTAAACTTGCATAATATAAATTCTATTATAACTTTAGGGAAAATTTCCATCTTCATAAGCAACTCTATGCAAATAATCTTCTACGTAACCTAAAAAGATAACTGTACACACATGTAGCGATGCAATGGGTAGAGTACAATATCTTTTTGAAGTCAAATGTATGATAATTTTCCTAGAGAAAAATGCCATTTAACATTTCTCATTTTACAACCATTATAGATTGTGGTCTATGTAATTATGGAGGGAAATCACACACTATTGTCATGTGCTAATGAGAGCACAAACGATTTGTTGATTGCATCACATTGTTTATCCCCATAAGAACATGAAAATGGTGTATGTTGATCCATTCCAATAAACCATTTACAATGTCATGGTTGGCTTGGTTTTCATATTTTACATGAGTACATTTTTCACCTTTCTAGTTATTGGTTATTATATGTGCCCATGTTTTGCAAACACATTTCCGCATATACATGTTAGCCATGGAATGTGACTTCTTGTTTGAAAACACCCATCTCTACCCAACTTTGTTATTGTGTGATATATGGTAAGATTCCATGAGATTTTCCATGGAACTTACTCACCTTTCTTGCTCAGGAGTTTGGCTAGAGCCCACAAGGCTTCATGATGCCACTATGGTAGGGAGGAGAACAAGTGTGGGTTTAGTGATTTTCCTATTGAAGTCAAATGTATGATTTCTTTCCCACAAAATAATTGACATTTAATATTTTGCCTTTTACAATCATAGTACATTGTGGTTTATGTGATTGTTGAAGGCAACCACACACTGTTGTCATGTCGTTCTCAAAGGAGAAACAATTTGTTGATTGCATCACATTTTTTATTCACAAAAGCACATGAAAATGGTGTATGTTGCTCTCTTCAAGTAAACCAACCACAATGTCATGGTTGGCCTTTTAAATTCTTCTATATATTCCATTTTTCCATGTTTTTCCAGCCATCTTCAAATCTCAGCATGCCAATTCCTTTTTGGCATACCTGTTTTCGTCAAGTTGTCATAGAAAAAAAAAGACAACAATATTAGAGATCTTGATTGAGAATACCCATCTTCCCTCAAACTTTCTTATTGTGTGATATATGATAAGAGGCCATGAAATTTCCCATGTTCCTTGCTTCACTTACTTGCTTGGGGGTTTGGCTAGAGCCCATGGGGCTTCATGATGCCACTATGGTAGGGAGGATAATGAGCATGGCTTTAGTGGTTTCTTCTTTCATTGTCACATATTTGTTGCTGCTTATATACATGGATAGCCAGATTCTCACATCCAATTTTATACCAAGCACATACTTTATTCAATTCATTATATTTGTCACTGTTTCCATAGCTCTCTTTTCAACTTCTCCAATAGATTCCTTATACACAGTTATTTACCAGGCTGCCATGCATAAAAAATCTTTGATTTTGTCACTTTCTATTTACAACATATAATACTAACCTCTTTTATTCTATATCTATATTATTTCCTTTATAATGCTGCACAGATACAATGGCACTCAAGAAAATTGTTGTATTGGAAACTATCCATTTCAAATTATTTCATGCTCCAACAACTTGATCCAATGTTGCTCCCCATTTTTAAACACTATCATAAGTATATGTAAGTACAAAACTTTTCCATTGTCAATAAATAGATTAGGTGAACTAATTGTAAATATTATTAATTATTTATCTCGCTTTGTTTGCAATGGAATTTAATACTACCAAGAATCTATCTTTCTTCATATATAGATTAGCATAGTGGATAGCATGCCATGTAATTCATAAACATGAAACTATTCTTCCTGATTAGCATGTTGCTTTTGCAGAGAGAAACCTACATAATTCTAAGCATTAGATATCTAGTTCATTGCTTGAATATTTGCGAAAGACGTATTGCATTCAAGACTACAAGGATGAAGAAACAAAGTATCTATATCGCCCTCCAAAGAATGCAAGCAAATGCTATAAAATTCGTGGCATTTGTCATGACTTTAGAATTGATGGAATTTCTCAAGAAATTACAAGTCATACTATTTTTCATGTATTTTATAACATTTTTTACTGCATACACTGGAGGGAAACAATTTTTTGATGTGTGCATCTTAGATTTCTCACAACACGATTATGTGCATTGCAACCCGTGTATATGTCTACTTCAACATGCATGCTCAAAAAAAATATGTTCATCACTCCCAACTATATAATGTTTGAATATCAATAGATAGATTTGGTGAACCAATTGCAAATATTATTAATTATTTTTAGTTTTACATTTTCTATATTCATTTTTCACTTAAACTTTCCCACTTTTTATGCTTCCTTTTCTATTACAATAGGTACAATAGAATGCCTTTTCTGAAGTCAAATGCATGATTGTATTCACACAAAGCAAGGCATACATTTTATTTCAATTCTTCTAACAATGCAAAATATGTGTATCATGTCATTGCATTCTTCTTTTGGTGAGGTCTGTTCATTTCTTTTGGATCAAAGATGGTTTGAATGAGTCTTTGATTGGACTATGAACATCTTTACTCTCTAATATCTTTTCTTGTTAGTGATGACCATCATAACTAATATTCAAATAAAACATAATCAAAATAAATAACATCAAAGTAATAAATTATTTGGTGACACATAAGCATTACAAAAAAAATTCCATACCTAAAGTTATGGTCTGACTTTAAAAAAATATATACCTTTTTATTGAATATTACTAGTTAAAGGAATAAGTAATACCTATTCAACAAAGCAAAATCCTTTAATGTTTCATACTTTTCATATATATTATTTAATTGACAACTTCAACTCTGCTATGTATTTGTATGCATATGTAGCTTAAGATAATTAAATAATAATCTATTGATTGATTGATTAACCTAGACAAAAAGATCAAATATAGATGTGCATCTACATTTAATAAATATAACACTAACATATACCTAGAATTATATCATACTTGGAATTTTGGAGACAAATTATTATTACTAAAAAAAATAATTATTGAAAAACTTAAATATTACTAATTAAAGGCATAAATAATAACTCTTCAACAAAGCAAAATCTTTTAATGTTGCATAAATAATAATCTATCGATTGATATATTAACCTCTAAGACAAAAAGATCAAATATGCATGTGCATCTACGTTTTATAAATATAAAACTAACATAGACCTAGAATTATATCATACCTAAAATTTTGGAGACAAATTATTACTATTAAAAAAATTAATTATTGAAAATTTTAAATTTTAATTAATTTTTCAACTCTAATTTTTTTAAAACAAATTAATTAAAAAATCATATTCATTGAGCATTATTTTACAATGGATTCCCAATCATCTGTTATTTACTTGTGATTCCTACAATTATTAATTAAAATCAATTTTAAATAACTAATGTAACTAAAATTATTAAATATTACATATTAATAAAAATAAAGTTATTGATGATTAATTACTTGAAATTAAGATTAATTAATATATTGCAATATTGATTGATTAACCTAGACAAAAAGATCAAATATACGTGTGCATGATCTACGTTTAATAAATATAAAACTAACATAGATCTAGAATTATATCATACCTGAAATTTTGGAGACAAATTATTATTATTAAAAAATTAACCATTGAAAATTTTAAATTTTAATTAATTTTTCAATTCTATTTTTTTAAGAATAAATTTATTAAAAAATCATAAATTCATTGAGAATTATTTTACTATGGATTCCAAATCATTTGTTATTTAATTTTAATTCCTATAATTATCAATTAAAATCAATTTTAAATAACTATTGTAACTAAAATTATTAAATATTACATAAATTCATACTAACCCTCTGCATATATATATAAATATATCCAATCACTTCTATGTTAATCTACAATTGCTCCTATGTTGATGGGTATAACAACAAAGATACATAGAGATAACTAAAACAATTAATGAAGGGTGATAAAATTACTAACCCTAACCATATTTTTTAATGAAAGAAAGAAGATTTGACTACAATTGCTTCTATGGTAATGGGTATAACGCCAAAGATGCACAAAGATAACTACAAACAATAAACAAGGGATGAAAAAATTACTAAACCTAACCATATTTTTTGACGAAAGAAAGAAGATTTAACTGCAATTTCCCATCCATAAAGATCTTCTTGTTGTATCTCATGCTATTTGGACAGTATTAAAAGTGCATTTTTATTCCTATTGTTGTATCTCTTACTATTTGGGATTTAAATTTCAATTAATTTTTTAGTTCTAATTTTTTAAGAATAAATTTATTAAAAAATTATATTCGTTAAGAATTATTTTACTATGGATTCCCAATCATCTGTTATTTACTTGTAATTCCTATAATTATTAATTAAAAAAAAATTTAAAAAACTATTGTAAATAAAATTATTAAATATTACATATTAATAAAAAAAAAGTTATTCATGATTAATTACTTGAAATTAAGATTAATTAATATATTGCAAATAATAAGATTCATTCAACATGAACTATGGTTTTATTTTACATTTCAATAAACAATTTTCAACTAATAAATTATGATGTGAAAATGCAAAGACCAATCTCATGTTTTATGGAAATGGTTCTTAATCTTGCATGCACTGTGTCAGATAAGAACGGATAAGTGGACTATAACATGAGGTTTATAATGATTTACAATTCTCAAATTAAATTAAGACATATAAAATAATCTTTACACCAAAATTAATTGATTTTGTAATATATTCAAGTTAGGCTATTCAAATTGATATTTTCAAATGCACAGATATGTTGGCTTTAAGTTTAAAACATATGTATCGATATATCTGGTTTTACAGAGTTGTCTCCTAATTTTTCAAAATTTTGGGAGAGGACTAATTCGCCACCAGTGGCGAATGAGTCCCACCTTAGGACTGAAAATATGAATTTTGTCAGATTCTGGATCCTAACAATCAGAAACTAGTTTTCGACACTTTTTCACCAGTAGGAGGAATAATTCACCACCCTGGGTGAATGAGTCCCATTGTAAAATTTTAGTGATTTTAATCAACATCCACAACATTCCAAAATCATCAAACATTGCCCAGGTGCACTCTGTTTCATCTTGTTTCTTTATGTTCTACATTATTTCCTCATTTAGTTTATTGTTTGCATATCATAAAGCCAACTCTGCAACACCAAATATGTTGGCTTTAAGTTTAAAACATATGTATCGATATGTAACTCGATGCCACAAGGGATAGAAATACCTCAATTTGAGAAATACGAAGGTAAAGGAGGCCCTCTCAACCATCTTAATGCTTATATAGCTTTGTGTAGTAATTTTGTCCTTGATGATAAACTGTTAGCCAAACTGTTTCCAAGGACCCTGAAAGATATTACCTTAGAGTGTTTTTCCAACTTTCCTAATCATTCCATACCTTCTTTCAATGAATTGGTGGGCAATTTCATTAGTGATATTCAAGTGCACATGACACCTAAAAAGACAACGGCTGACCTCATGTGATGTAGACAAAACACAGATGAAAAAGTAATGGATTTTATCTCATGATACCAATCCTTGTATGCTCAAATTGATGTCAAGATTCTTGATGCACATCTACAAAAGATGTTTATCGAAAACTTGCACACAAACCTTTAGGATAAGCTAACTATGATGAAATTCCTTTTGTCTAGATGCATTTATGCACAACCTTGTCTGAATACCATAACTCGGTTTCAAGTCGTGATTCAAAATCCACTTCTAACCGAGCTGAAAAAATTGAAAACAACAATCAAAACCGAAATAACACACAAAAAATTTGCAAACCAAATAGAGGATTTTTACAATTCAATCCACCTCCTCCTTCACAACTACAACCAACCCAACCAGGTCAAACTCAAGTGGCAACTATTAAAGTAGTGCCTTATACCTATGGGGACCCAAAGAGACAATTTACTCCCTTACTCAATACCCTCCATAACACAATGAACCAATTAATTCAACAATGCATGCTCACTTTGCCACCCATCCGACCACTTGATCCAAATCAGCCCTTACCACCCAGCTTCAAACCTAATGCTTATTGTCATTTTTATCACCAAAATGGACATGACACTAAACACTACAAGCATCTCAAACATTTAGTTCAAGACCTCATTGATTCAAGCCATTTTTCCATTATGGGTGTTAATGATCAAGGAGAAAAGTTGATTGCACCCCCTGACCAGAACTTACAAATTTTTACCAATCCTATGCCTAAACACACTAGTTCATTTTTCAAGGCTAGTGAACCTTCAAATAATGATGTAATGAATGTTGATACAAATAATAAAAAACATGATAAAAATCCAACAATTAACCCAGATAGTCCTATGGATATACTTCTGGGTGTGATAGATGTTATCCCTCGTAAGGGCCAAACCACTAAATCTCTTGATATCACTTTTTATGCTAAATACATACTAAAAAATCTTCCTGATGGTCCTCTTTACATAGTTGGAAAAATCTATGATAAGCCCACTAATGGGATATTAATAGATCCCACTTGTGGTGAGAATGTGATTGCAGAGGATTTTTAAGTATTACATGAGTTATATCGAGATACTTATAATTGTATCAATGGGTTATTTTCAGGTAAGTTAGCAAATTAGATTAATAAACAAAACCTAATGAAACTATGGAATACAAAGAAAGCTTAAAACATAAACGATTATACAAAATATTTATTGCTTCCATGATTCACCTCCATAGCACCTTCTAGCTTGTAGCATATGATTGTTTCCCTCATATTTGTGTGTGTGAGAAAATTATTGTGACCAAGCCCTTTGCAAGTTTTGAAGGATTTAAATGACAAAATGCCTATGACAAATTGACTATGCCTATGACTATGACAAATGACTATAATTCCTATGACAAGTAATCCAATTCAATAAACTAAATGCCAAATATGCGAGTAAAATCTAAGCATAAATATGTCTGAATAACAAAGTGGTCCCAAAATATGAGCACAATTAGCATTTTATAGAAAATGCAATTTTGGGTGGATGGACAAGATTGAAACCTGACAAAGCCTAAAATCAGTGGATGAGATTTCATGTGACAATCCCTAATTAGGGTTAGGGAAAAATTATTAAATGAGAGATCAAGATGTCATTTCAGAAAATCAAATCAACGGTCGAGAATAAATGTGACAATTAGTCAAAAAGATAAAGATTTTCAAAACTCAAGAAGATAAAGACTGCTTGATGTGTAAGATTTGAAAAATCAAGAGGATAAAGGTTGAAATGAAAAGCATATTTAAAAAATCAATAATTTTCTCAATTACTTGATTTTTGGAAGAAGATTACCATTTTGAATTAAATAAATTCAAAATATGGATTTTGTGTAACAATAAATAATCAATTTTTAGATTATTGACTAAAATGAAGTGACAGTTAATAAAGTGAGATCATTTTAAATAATTAATTTATTTAAAATGAGGGACATGTTAATTTAAGCAATTAAATAATTAAAAATAATTATTTAATTTAGAGGATTATGATCGATAATTAAATAAATTAATAAATCCATTTAATTATGAGAAGTAGTGACATTAAATAAATAAATAAATAAATAAAAATCATTTATTTAAT